>JAXIVJ010001763.1:7500-30000 GCA_036785665.1 Chirona hameri
AATCGGGTCAAGTGGCATTTGTGGTGTGCCGCATGTCATGATATATCAGCGTAGCGGGATGAGCTCTGGAAGTAAGGGTTATATATCAGAGTATCGGGATGAGCTCTAGAAGTAAGGGTTATATATCAGAGTATCGGGATGAGCTCTGGAAGTAAGGGTTATATATCAGAGTATCGGGATGAGCTCTGGAAGTAAGGGTTATATATCAGAGTATCGGGATGAGCTCTGGAAGTAAGGGTTATATATCAGAGTATCGGGATGAGCTCTGGAAGTAAGGGTTATATATCAGAGTATCGGGATGAGCTCTAGAAGTAAGGGTTATATATCAGAGTATCGGGATGAGCTCTAGAAGTAAGGGTTATATATCAGAGTATCGGGATGAGCTCTGGAAGTAAGGGTTATATATCAAGAGTATCGGGATGAGCTCTGGAAGTAAGGGTTATATATCAGAGTATCGGGATGAGCTCTGGAAGTAAGGGTTATATATCAGAGTATCGGGATGAGCTCTAGAAGTAAGGGTTCATTCCTGAGGCGTAGGGCACAACTATGTATAATTGGGCTGTTGGCCATCCATTCTTGCTAAGTTTGGTGCTTTTATCTTAAAGATGGAATTATAATCTTGGTGATTGGTACGGGGAAGGGAAGGGAAGGGAGGGAGGGTTGGAAGTGAAGTCACAACGTCCACTCGACTTTTCCATGTTTTTCGGAATGTTTTGATTACATTTTGCATCCCTTCCCTTGTTCGTTCGTGTGTGTTATGTCTATGCTACTTGATACCATATTTTCTATCTAGTATGATTTCCATAACGAGTTGCGTCCAATTCTACGAAGGGACGTTATTTGTTCAGCGATTTTTGTCATTCTCCGGTAACTGTAAAAATACTCGACCGGTTATGCTATTTCGACCGGCAGCAGTTAGTCCTGGGGAATGACATGTTAATTAAACCAACCTTAAAGGGAATGTTTCACCTTTTTATTAGTTTTAAACTGAGGTAGCCATTATCTTGGACCGGTATTGAAATGTTTAAATTACTAAGGTACTTTTTCCCAAAACCTAACCGTTTTTAAGCAATTTAGTTTACCATTTCCAAAATGACTCCAGGCTAGTGCAGCCGCTGATTGGCTGACAGCCACTTTGTCAGCCAATGAGCGACGGTCTATAGCTCAATAATGACGTCATTCACCCAAATCGATAAACTTAATTTGTATAAAGTTAACCCGCGCACTGCAGGGGAGGTTGATTCCCCCCCCCCTCAGTTTTTTCTCTTCAGATAGAGAAAAAACGGCGGCGCACAGCGCCGCCGGGTTTTGGCACACATGTTAGGACATCAATTGCGTACCCTTTGAGGAAAAAAAAATACCTGGTCATCTCAGGTCAGGTCACCAGACCAGGTCAAGTGACCCCACCTCCAAACACGTTTGCAGTTGTGCCAAAGCCAGAGTTTCTCACCGATCAATTTGAAACTTACAAGGTGTCATGAGGGCATAAGTACTTACAATTCGTATATCTCGGAATTTTGATATCGGAGACCTAAGGTCAGGTCAATTTCGTGGCCTCCTCATAATAAGTCAATGGGGAAATATTAAAATGCTTCCTATTTCAAGGATATGCATATTAGTCCAATTACTTCTGGATCATGTTATTATAGGATGTTCTGGATGATCCAAGTGTAAGTTTTGTTCAGTGACCCCTTTGGGGTCATTTGAGGTCATCCGAGTTTACCATCACTTGTTTGTCAATAACTCGCGACATAATGCAGATAGAGAAGTAAAACCGACATAAATGTGTTTGTCTCGTCGAGACACGTCTTCCTATATGCAACATGACCCACTTGGGTCTTGACCTCAGGTTAAGGTCATGTGACGTGTGGTAATTTTTTAAGTTGACCGAACAAGGTCACCATGTATATCATTCGAAGCGCCTTGACGAAGCAAACACAATGGCGTTAACAGTTTCCGTTAGCTTTATTAGGTTAAAAGTTATTAGCGAAAAACGGTTTTGCAAAACAAAAACATTTTCCCTCTTGTTTCTATCTCTGGAGTCTCAAATATTGACCCCATATCAAATTTGAGGACATATTGTCGATTGCAAATTTCAATAGCTGACGATCGTTTTCCCGTTTGTTTGTAGCTAGCATAGTTCCCGAGATATATGGGAATTTCTGGAGCGAAGTCCTAAAACAGGACAAAACTTGAAAATTTGACCTTTGATGACCTCTGGTGACCTCAACTTTGACCTGACCTAAAAACATATTGAAATACTTTCGATAGAACTTGTATCAAGCTATCAAACACCGTTTTCCGCTTGTCGTACGTAGCGTAGTTTTCGGGATCTCACGGGGGCGGAAATCACCCCCCCCCCCCCCTGCAGTTCGTGTTCGGCGCAAACCCCCTGCAGTGCGCGGGTTAAGTGACTTTTCGAATGAGAAATATCACCATCGTTTTCAGGAGCACTTACTTCATATTTTCTACTACAACCAGCGTATATTTGACAACTTTCAGAAAGGTGAAACATTCCCTTTAAACAACTAAAATATACCTCAGATTTGAACTCGCCTGTCAGCACTGCTGCCCTTTCTGCCTGCAATATCGGTGCCTGTTCTGTTGGGACAGCGCCGGACGGATGCTGCAGTGTCGGGTGTCGGGCGTCAGCCGCCGCCGCCGGCTAGGCCGCCGCAGTGTGTGATCTTCATTCTGTCCGATAATAACACAATGGGAGATCCCAGTCTCATTACGGTTATCCAGTTCTTCTGACTTATGATCGGCATTGCTCCATGGAATGCGCGCCGGAGCCGCCCGGTGAAGGCAGAGCGTGGAGCCGCCCGGTGAAGGCAGAGCGTGGAGCCGCCCGGTCAAGGCAGAGCGTGGAGCCGCCCGGTCAAGCAGAGCGTGGAGCCGCCCGGTGAAGGCAGAGCGTGGAGCCGCCCGGTCAAGGCAGAGCGTGGAGCCGCCCGGTGAAGGCAGAGCGTGGAGCCGCCCGGTAAAGGCAGGGCGTGGAGCCGCCCGGTGAAGGCAGAGCGTGGAGCCGCCCGGTAAAGGCAGGGCGTGGAGCCGCCCGGTCAAGGCAGAGCGTGGAGCCGCCCGGTCAAGGCAGAGCGTGGAGCCGCCCGGTCAAGGCAGAGCGTGGAACCGCCCGGTCAAGGCAGAGCGTGGAGCCGCCCGGTCAAGGCAGAGCGTGGAGCCGCCCGGTCAAGGCAGAACGTGGAGCCGCCCGGTAAAGGCAGGGCGTGGAGCCGCCCGGTAAAAGCAGAGCGTGGAGCCGCCCGGTAAAGGCAGAGCGTGGAGCCACCCGGTCAAGGCAGAGCGTGGAGCCGCACGGTCAAGGCAGAGCGTGGAGCCGCCCGGTAAAGGCAGAGCGTGGAGCCGCCCGGTAAAGGCAGAGCGTGGAGCCACCCGGTCAAGGCAGAGCGTGGAGCCGCACGGTCAAGGCAGAGCGAGGCGTCACACGCTACCTGCCACTCGTCTGTCTGTTATACCTGGCCCGGAAGGCAATAACGATCGCTGGTTTCCACGTCCAGACTGGTTGGTAGCGCAGTGAGTTTTGCACATTGTTGTTACCGGTTTCAGTCGAGGAAGTAAGCAGGTCCTAAGTCTATGGTACTAAGCAGATAAGAGTAAGCAGCAATAAAGGTGATTAGTTGCGTGTAATGCGTTGGATAGTTTTGGGCAGAGCACTTCGCGGTAAGGGGGCCTCCCGGCCTCTTGGTCCAAGACGGAAACACCAACCGGTCTCAAACATCGGCTCGCACCTACTTGAACTACATCTAGGCGTGCGTTCCTAGACGTAGGGCATTGGGCGTGGTCTTTTGCCACAAATACAGCAGAAAGGCAGGATAATCATTCAAGGGATAATGTCATACAGTGCCACATTGATCATGATGCAATGTTATTTTTAATTTGATAACGGCGTTAAAGTCCTTTTAAGAATTTAAAGGAGCGACTCACACCCTTCCGTTTCATTTGTGTTGTTTATCATCCAAACATAGTGCTGCCTGCAGCCGTCTGGACTGCCGTCACATTCCCATCTGCCGGCATTGGGACTCCTCGTCTGATTGTTCCCAGATGGCGGTGCGCTCTTCATTAACTACCGTACAACTACAGCGCCGTCTGCCCGCTGCTTATTGTTCTGACTGCCACTCTATCGGTAGATCAGTTGCGGTACTCATGGTGGATATCGCAGCGCGTGGTCAAATACAATGATGATCTCTTTTGGACGTCTTGCATGCAATTTAGGTCGTAACTGTCACAGGGCATTAGTCATTCGGGTTAATTCATCATCGACATGGCATGTCTGTTAAACAACGAGTCCGCCCGGTTTGATAAGTCGGTAACCAAGAATGTCAAGGTGCCTCGTGCCTCGTGCCTCGTGCCCGTCAAATGTGGTCATCCGCTGCAGCACGTGCGGCTTGTATTGCATGCAAAACGTGACTTCCGTGCTGTTGGGCTCGCGCCAGTCCCGGCCGGTCACTGTCTGCCGGGACTTACCCCGGCGTCCCATTTGGCGGCGCGAGCTTACCCTCGCAGCGGCACTCGTGCTCTTTTTCGTGTTTTTTTTTATCGGCTAAATGATGTGGTGACCTGCATAAGGAGAAAATGAATGGTATTGAGAGATAAGGGGAGTAGTGATCAGAGGAGAAAAGGAATGGTATTGAGAGATAAGGGGAGTAGTGATCAGAGGAGAAAAGGAATGGTATTGAGAGATAAGGAGTAGTGATCAGAGGAGAAAAGGAATGGTATTGAGAGATAAGGGGAGTAGTGATCAGAGGAGAAAAGGAATGGTATTGAGAGATAAGGGGAGTAGTGATCATAGGACATAAAGACATAAAGACATAAAAGAAAAGTGCAACAAAGAGCCTCTTGGGCCCATCCGAGGTTGCACCCCCCCCCCCCACCCCCCCTCCACCAGTCTCGCCCCTTCAAATCACCTTACTCTACCTGCATAAAAGAAGGCTAATCCCACGAGTATTTATGAACTAATCCCTTCTCTGTAAAGTATTTATCTAATCTAATTTTGAAGGAAGCAAGTGTCACTGCATCAGCGACATCCCCTGGTAGCATATTCCAATTTCCTACAACCCTTCTACTGAAAAATGACTGTCGTAGCCTAGTCCTACTTTGTTTCATAATGAGTTTATGCTGATGACCTCTACCTCGATTTTCCCTATTGAACTCAAACATACCCTTTAAATATCCAGAATGCTGACTATTTACAAATTTGAAGACTTCAATTTGATCTCCTCTTAGCCTTCTATATCTAAGTGAAAACATACCCAATTTCTTTAATCTATCTTCATAAGGTAAACTACCAAGACAATTAACCATTTTTTGTTGCCCTTTTTTGAACTCTTTCTAACAACCAGCAATCTTTCTCATATGTTGGAGACCAGGCTTGTACACAATACTCCAAATGTGGTCTAACGTATGCACAATACAGTTTTGTTATTACCTTTTCACTCTTGTAGGAAACATTTCTGTTAATGGCCCCTAGCATTCTAAGTGCCTTTTTCCTAGCTTCTACAACCTGGTCTGACGCTGATAGTCTATTGTTTACCACGACACCTAAATCTCTTTCCTTTTCAATCTGCTCCATTTTCTGCCCACCCATTTCATACCTATGTTTACTGCTAACCCGTCCAGCGTGCATAATCTTACATTTACTCAAATTGAATTTCATCTGCCATGCTTCAGACCACTCAACTAGCTTGTCCAGATCTGATTGAAAAACATCCTGATCATGTTTTCCTCTAATAATCCTGACAACTTTTAGATCGTCTGCAAATTTCAAGACTTTGCTGTCTATACTGTTCTCAATTGCATTCACAAATATTATAAAAAGCAATGGGCCCAGGACTGAGCCCTGTGGAACCCCACTGAGAACCTCCTTCCATTGTGATTGGCACCCATTCAATATAACCCTTTGCTGGCGTCCTGAAAGCCACGTTTCTATCCAATCCAGAATCTTGCCCCTGATCCCATGAATTTTAAGTTGCAACCCCAGTCTTGTATGGGGGACTTTGTCAAATGCTTTACTGAAATCAAGAAAAGCTACATCTAGCTGTTTACCCTGATCAAAGCTATCTGTTGCAACATCCAAAAACTCCAGAAGATTAGTTAAACAAGAACGGCCCTTCCTAAAGCCATGCTGTGTATCCTTGATGAGTTCATTTTGCTCCAAGAATTCAACAATCTTATCTTTGATGATTGATTCAAGCACCTTGCAGACTAATGAGGTCAGACTAACTGGTCTATAGTTTTCCTCTTTACTTCTATCTCCCTTTTTATGAATAGGAACAACATTTGCTCTTTTCCAATCAAGTGGAATTTTACTATCTGCAAGTGATTTAGAAAATATTATGGCTAATGGAACCGACAACTCCCTTTCAGATTCTCTTAAAAGTCTAGCATGGATTTCATCAGGTCCTTCTGCCTTGTTAGGCCTTACTTTCTTTAGATATTCTAGAACAAGTTCACTACTTATGCCACCTAGCTCTCCTATAGTCTCCTCTGTCTCTAGCTCAGGCTGAAGTGCTGCAATACTACTCTGGTCCTCGATAGTAAAGACAGATTGAAACTGATCATTAAGCACTTCAACCATTTCACTGTCCTTGCTAACTAACACATCATCTACCTTAAATGGACCTATATTTTTGGAAACTGTACTTAACTTATAAAAACTGAAGAACTTCTTGCTATCTGCATTACAATGTCTACAATGTCTTACAATGTCTAAATCAAGTTCCTTTGCCCTTTTAGCTGCTCTGACCTTTTTCTTAACTGAATTCCTTGCATTCTGGTAGGCCTTCTGATTTATATCTAGTGAAGATCCCTTCAAAATGCCAAATGCACTTCTTTTAGCTTGTATAGCACTCCTTACTTCTGGGGTAAGCCAAACTGGATTGCCCTTGGTTCTGTTACGTTTGTGCCTGAGGGGTATATGCCGATTTTGAATTTGGCTTAATCTAGCTTTGAAAACATTCCAGGCCTCACATGCATCTAAACCTGCCAACTCAACGTTCCATTTTATCTGTGCGAGGTCATTTCTAATACCATCAAAATCAGCCCGGCTGAAGTTTGGAACCATAATAAGGTTATCTTTGGGCCTCATTTCTGATGAGATATTGAATTTAACCATATTGTGATCACTGGTTCCTAGACCTGCACAAATACTTATGTCACTAACTAGATCACTGTTGTCTGAGAATACAAGGTCTAGAATGGAGCAATGTCTGGTTGGCTCTGTTACAAACTGATGCATGAAAAGCTCCTCTTCAAAGATTTGCCTATACAACCTACACTCATTTGTTTCCTCTGCTATACTTCCGTATCCTCTTAAGTTAAAATCTCCCATAATAAGACACTGAGCCCGAAAGTTCCTACGTATTTCCTCACAAATATCTTGGTCTGTTTCAGCTTGGGAGTTCCTTGGAAGATTCCCTGGTCTGTAAAATGCACCTATCCTCAACCTTCCTCTGTTTCCTGTACCAATTTTAATGTCAAGCCAGATTGATTCTACTTCTTTTACTTTACTAGAATCATCAACTCTAGTAGTGCAGTACAAGCTATTTACATATACAAACACTCCGCCTCCCTGCCGTGATTCTCTGCAGTATGAGAACATGTTATACCCTTGTAACTCGAAATCCTGTAGCCTATCCCTATTATACCCCTCACTAACCCATGTCTCGGTTACACAAATGATATCAGGCTTTTCAAGGGCAACATAACACTCAAACTCATCAAATTTAGACCTAATACTTTGGGCATTCAGCAACACACATGTGATCTTATACTTTGAGCTGACTACTAATTCTGAGGGAATTATGATCTACTGTCCTATTCTGACATGAACTTCTACCAATGCTTACTTCCTGATGCCCTAGTACTAGCGTCCCTGAACCCCCCCTCCTACCTAGTTTCCCTGAATGACACTTCTGTAGGCATCTCCCAAAGCCCTTGCCCCCTCATCCGATAAGTGAAGCCCATCCTTCATATAGTACCTATGCCACTCATAGAACGAGGAGAAAAGGAATGGTATTGAGAGATAAGGAGTAGTGATCAGAGGAGAAAGGGAATGGTATTGAGAGATAATGAGTATTGATCAGATGAGAAAAGGAATAGTATTGAGAGATAAGGAGTAGTGATCAGAGGAGAAAAGGAATGGTATTGAGAGATAAGGAGTAGTGATCAGAGGAGAAAAGGAATGGTATTGAGAGATAAGGAGTAGTGTTCAGAGAGAAAAAGGAATGGTATTGCGAGATAAAGAGTAGTGATCAGAGGAGAAAAAGGAATGGTATTGCGAGATAAGGAGCAGTGATCAGAGGAGAAAAGGAATGGTATTGAGAGATAAGGAGTAGTGATCAGAGGAGAAAAGGAATGGTATTGAGAGATAAGGAGCAGTGATCAGAGGAGAAAAGGAATGGCATTGAGAGATAAGGAGTAGTGATCAGAGGAGAAAAGGAATGGTATTGCGAGATAAGGAGCAGTGATCAGATGAGAAAAGGAATGGTATTGAGAGATAAGGAGTAGTGATCAGAGGAGAAAAGGAATGGTATTGAGAGAGCAGGAGTAGTGATCAGAAAAGAAAAGGAATGGTATTGAGAAATAAGGAGTAGTGATCAGAGGAGAAAAGGAATGGTATTGCGAGATAAGGAGCGGTGATCAGATGAGAAAAGGAATAGTATTGAGAGATAAGGAGTAGTGATCAGAGGAGAAAAGGAATGGTATTGAGAGAGCAGGAGTAGTGATCAGAGGAGAAAAGGAATGGTATTGAGAAATAAGGAGTAGTGATCAGAGGAGAAAAGGAATGGTATTGAGAGATAAGGAGTAGTGATCAGAGGAGAAAAGGAATGGTATTGCGAGATAAGGAGTAGTGATCAGAGGAGAAAAGGAATGGTATTGAGAGATAAGGAGTAGTGATCAGAGGAGAAAAGGAATGGTATTGAGAGATAAGGAGTAGTGATCAGAGGAGAAAAGGAATGGTATTGAGAGATAAGGAGTAGTGATCAGAGGAGAAAAGGAATGGTATTGAGAGATAAGGAGTAGTGATCAGAGGAGAAAAGGAATGGTATTGAGAGATAAGGAGAAGTGATCAGAGGAGAAACGGAATGGTATTGAGAAATAAGGACTAGTGATCAGAGGAGAAAAGGAGTGGTATTGAGAGATAAGGAGTAGTGATCAGATGACCGTGACCTGGGGATTGTGCGGACGATTTTGATAATGTGAGTTATATTTGTGTTTACTTACCATAACTTATACATCACTTGATGTTAGTTTGATGTTATGATGCTGATGTTAGGTTGATGTTAGCTGAATCCGCACTATTAACCTCTGTTTTTGTGCTGTCTCCTTTCTCCTGGGAGGCAAGTATAACGCATCCGAATCACAATAATCGTTGCTTACTTGAATCATTCCATTATCGATCGCATTATTCGTAGTTGAATCAATCCTCTCATACATAAAATGGGTTTAGCTATGGTTAACTTCAAAATTTATCACAATCACACAACAATATATTGAGATATTTCTAGAGAGCCGACATGTCAATGTTCTGATTTGTTGCATGAATTACTTTACCTTGAATGAGTGCCAGCGGCCGTTCAGTTCAGTATTGCCAAATTTTGCTGCTTTATTTGGCTCGTATAAAACATTATTCTGTGTTTGAACCTTAAACTAAAACCTCCACAGCGCTTTCAAGGTGGTGCTTATTCATGCTGTCAAAATGGGATTACACGTCTTAGTTTGGTGGTTTCAGGGAGACAGTCACAAATCATTGTTAAGTTTGGTGCAAGTAAATCACCCTGTGCATGCAAATAACTTACGAATACCATCGCCGCCAACAACATTGACTTCGTGGTCACTGTCTTTGCAGTAAACGTCTGCCACTGTCTCAGTCTTCACTGTCTCAGTCTCCACCGAGTCTCCACTGTCAACTCTGTATATGCGCTGACCGAGAATTCGCTCACCTCAGAATCTACTTTGCATACAATCTTGCAGAAAATGCACGTGACGCAGATGAAAGTCGTCAGCCCTTCGCACGAACTGCACCTTGCTCATCGTTATCTTTTCAGCTGCGCAGGATGCATAATGTTCACCTGGCGTCACTCTGCGGTGTGCGCGGGTGTTCGGCTATCTCCGGTGTCCCAGGGTTCGTGGAAGCCTCTGGTGCGTACGTGGCACGTCTCGTCTCTGGGAATCGACTGCATCCCGGCTCTGCTGCTGTTTGAACGACGTGTTCTGTTGGAATCAACTGCATCCAGGATATGCTGCAGTTGGAACGACGTGTTCTGTTGCGTGGATCAACTGCATCCCGGCTCTGCTGCAGTTGGAACGACTTGTTCTGTTGGAATCAACTGCATCCCGGCTCTGCTGCAGTTGGAACGACGTGTTCTGTTGCTTGGATCAACTGCATCCCGGCTCTGCTGCAGTTGGAACGACTTGTTCTGTTGGAATCAACTGCATCCCGGCTCTGCTGCAGTTTGAACGACGTGTTATGTTGCTTGGATCAACTGCATCCCGGCTCTGCTGCAGTTGAGAATCAACTGCATCCCGACTCTGCTGCAGCTGGAACGACGTGTTCAGTTGGAATCAACTGCATCCCGGCTCTGCTGCAGTTGGAACGACGTGTTCTGTTGGGAATCAACTGCATCCCGGCTCTGCTGCAGCTGGAACGACGTGTTATGTTGGAATCAACTGCATCCCGACTCTGCTGCAGTTGGAACGTGTTCTGTTGGAATCAACTGCATCCCGGCTCTGCTGCAGCTGGAACGACGTGTTCTGTTGGAATCAACAGCATCCCGGCTCTGCTGCAGTTGGAACGACGTGTTCTGTTGGAATCAACTGCATCCCGGCTCTGCTGCAGCTGGAACGACGTGTTCTGTTGGAATCAACTGCATCCCGGCTCTGCTGCAGTTGGAACGACGTGTTTTGTTGGAATCAACTGCATCCCGGCTCTGCTGCAACTGGAACTACGTGTTCTGTTGCGTGGATCAACTGCATCCCGGCTCTGCTGCAGTTGGAACGACGTGTTCTGTTGCGTGGATCAACTGCATCCCGGCTCTGCTGCAGTTGGAACGACGTGTTCTGTTGGAATCAACTGCATCCCGGCTCTGCTGCAGTTGGGACGACGTGTTCTGTTGGAATCAACTGCATCCCGGCTCTGCTGCAGTTGGAACGACGTGTTCTGTTGCGTGGATCAACTGCATCCCGGCTCTGCTGCAGTTGGAACGACGTGTTCTGTTGCGTGGATCCCTGCAACCATGTAGGGATCCATCGCGAGCGTCAAGGGATGCTAGGCGGCGATCGACTTTGTGGGCAGACGAGAACGAATATCCATCTACGGGCAGGGTCTGACTCATTTGACTCATTTTGTGTGGCTAACCGAGACCGAGTAATTGTCCGTTCAGCTCAGTCGGAAGATAGATAGATAGATGCATATTCATCAAGGATCCACAAACATGGTGACTTTTCACCTGACACGTAGAACCAGTTAAAACATTGGACAAGTTGATATAGGCATCAGCCCAACGAACACGAAGTGCGCATGACATACAGGGCATACACGACATACAGGACACGGAGCATTCAGTGGCGCCTCGACAGGATCGTGCGTTTCACATTCCCGCGGAACGATGACACATGTGGGTTCAATTTGGTGCGGTTCAACATTGTGATTCCTCTGATGCACAGTCGGCGCTTCCCTGTCTCAGTTCGGGCTCGTGGCTGCGTTATTCTGTCGGCGTTTCGGGTGCTGTGCTCATGTACCTCGTGGGATACTGGGCCAATGGTTTGGCTGATGTGTTCTGGAATGTTCGTTACTATAGCCCGTTGGACTGCGCAGATGGTGTGGTACTCGGCCAACTCAGCCTCTCGTCGCAACCAGCCGAGCTGCTCAATGACGTCCGAGATGTGATCGCTTCGTTTGCGGCCACTGACCACCCTCGCGCAGAAGTTGATGACCGATTTTGTACGCGAGCCATCTGCGTCACACCACACGATCCATACACGCTCATACAGTATCGCACGATGGACATGACAAGAGCTTGTACAATTATTTTCAGTGTGCTCGCAGGCATCACATGACGGTCGTGGCTTAGAGCGATCAGAATACCAGTGCATTTCGAAGTAATTGCGTCAATGTGTGCCTGGTAGCTTAGATGGCGGTCTAGATAGAGCCCCAGGTTTTTCACTGTCCCCGCGTCTCCTAACACGGACCCACAGAATATGACAGTGATTGGTGGGAGACTCCTTAACATAGCTGGTGTCCCCAATACTAACATCTGAGTTTTGGCTGTATTGACTTTCATTCCATTGTGACAAAACCATCGGTAAGCAGCATCGATAGCAGTTTCCATGAGTGAAATGATTGTTTCCAAATCGCGTGTTTTACCTGTGACCAAAATTGGTGTGTCATCAGCAAACTGAACAATGGTGACGCTATCGAGCACAAGAATTTAATTGAAATTGGTCAAGTAGTTTGGGAGATAATAATGTTTTGATGACGTCATGTTGGTAAAAAAGGAATATTTGAAAAATCGTAGAAAACAGAGTTTAAAAGCAAATTGAAAACTCAATTCACCAAAGATACAAAATGGCATTCTCTTTAAAATGGCAATCTCGGATTTTCCAAATTTTGGGTTTTTGACCCCGATTTTTTTTTAACGGATTTTTTTTGGGTGAAAAGTCTCCACAAAATCAAAATTTTCAAAGATATTAGAAAAACCGGAATATATGTGAGAGAACTGAGTATGGACAATACTCATACCAAATTTCAAAGCAATATCTCCATTATTGACTGAGTGATGGCTTTCTAAGTGTAGGAAACTGATGACGTCATTTTTTAATAACTTTTTTTGACATTTTTGGACAAGATACGAACAAATAATTACTTTTTTTGTATTTATGAGCCAAAACTGGCCTAGGAACATGCCTTTTTATTTACATTTATCAATTTCTAATTTTTAGGTTTTCTGAAGAGCAAAATCGCTGTTCTGGACGTGGTAAATCCGAGGTCATTCACTTGACCTGGAAGGTCACCCGTTGACCTGAAACCTAAAAATCGCATACTGTTAGATTCCTCTCATGACAGGCAACATGTTGGTTCTTACCGCATTGCTCTAAGTTGCTTGATTTGGAAGTTAACAGGGGGGCCTGTCAGCCCCCCCGTAGGGCGAAGGTGAAAAAATGTTCCCGTAGGGCGAGGGTTAAAGGGAATAGTTCACCTTTAACATTAAACGTTTAACATTAACATAACTTTTGAACTGAGATGGCAGATTTGTAGAGCAGATCGAAAAACGGTTTGTGGTGAAAGAATTACTTCGCTACGCTAAGTAATTTCGACACAGTACTAGTGTCGTGGTAGTAGATCGGGGCACGGAACAGTGTCTTCTAAAAGGGGACCTTTTAGAAGACGCTGTTCGGCTGTTTTGTGCCCCGATTGGGGCATGAAACTTGAAACTCTTCGACGAATATCCATCTATCGTCCAAATAAATGCCATATTCGTTTTTTTAAGCTCCAAATACCCCGTACAGACAAATTTCAAGACGACTTTCAAGGTGACCTATTCCCTTTAACGCACAAGTGCACATTGTTTTAAGGGATCTCCGAACACGTTCTAGCATCTAACTGGTCAGTCAAGTTCAATGTGTATCGAGTCATTTCGTTTTAAAAGTGGCGGTAGTTAGCCGGTCGTAAACAAAAACTGTCTCAAAACGAAATATCAAAACTTCCCACTCGTGCTGTACAAGCAAACGTGAACTGGCTGCTCCCAGCGCATAGAGGTTCCGTCGTACATGTCGATTGAGATCGGAATTTGCATTGTGTGGCCGTGCTCCTGACATGCACGTTCCCCGTATGGTGGCCGTTGTAATCTGGAAAGGCCTTTGTATCGACCGATTGGTGAATCTGTAGCGACACGCCAACTCGGCTTAGGAGGAATTTCCAGTCTGGATTACAGCGCGATTGACTGGCCAGCGAGGCCCACCGCCTGCCTTTACGGCGGCTGGCGATGGGTGGTGGAGCTGAACGTGGTGAGCTGGCGATTCGACCTGTCTGTCACCCACGGCGTGACTGGTGTCATATGATGAAGTACACACATCTTGCCCACAAGATGTGTGTACTTGGCGAGCCCACGGAACTCGCTACTCAGTTTGTGACGTACGCTGACTCACGAGCGGGTGATCGTACCACCCGGCAGGACCGGCTGCTGCGGCCGCCCCCGATGAGAACGGCGGCAGGCAAGCGATCGTTTTTATGTCAGGCAACATCTGTGCTCAATGCTATGCCCGGCGACGCGATGCGATTGACGCCAGCAGCATTTAAACGAGCCGCAAAGACGCATGTACGTAATGCGTGACCAGCGAGTCAGTACGCGGAATATGTGACACTTGTAAATATCAGTATGTGTGCGGTGTGCGTGTGCTTGTATGTAAGTACCTTGACTTAATCCATCTGTTCTAACTTCATGACAATGACACGTAATAGCCACGCTTGTTGTGGAGTGTTCAGCTGATGTCAAATATAGATGAGCCTCCGCCAATGATCACACGATGTCGCTCCTAGCTGACACGGCGTCTGGTGCTGACACGGCGTGACTGGTGTCATATGATGAGCCTCCGCCAATGATCACACGATGTCGCTCCATATGATGAGCCTCCGCCAATGATCACACGATGTCGCTCCTAGCTGACACGGCGTCTGGTGCTGACACGGCGTGACTGGTGTCATGTGATGAGCCTCCGCCAATGATCAGACGATGTCGCTCCTAGCTGACACGGCGTCTGGTGCTGACACGGCGTGACTGGTGTCATATGATGAGCCTCCGCCAATGATCACACGATGTCGCTCCTAGCTGACACGGCGTCTGGTGCTGACACGGCGTGACTGGTGTCATATGATGAGCCTCCGCCAATGATCACACGATGTCGCTCCTAGCTGACACGGCGTCTGGTGCTGACACGGCGTGACTGGTGTCATGTGATGAGCCTCCGCCAATGATCACACGATGTCGCTCCTAGCTGACACGGCGTCTGGTGCTGACACGGCGTGTCTGGTGTCATGTGATGAGCCTCCGCCAATGATCACACGATGTCGCTCCTAGCTGACACGGCGTGACTGGTGTCATATGATGAGCCTCCGCCAATGATCAGACGATGTCGCTCCTAGCTGACTCGACCAGTGCGGTCGTTGCGTTTCTGATCCCGAATTACCGGCAGCGCCAGGACGGCCGAAAACAGGGTAAAGGGAGTGTTTCACCTTTCGGGAAGTTGTCAAATATACGCTGGTTTTAGTCAAAAATATGAAGCAAGTGCTGCTGAAAACGATGGTGATATTTTTTTTTCTCGAAAAGTCACTTAACTTTATACAAATTAAGTTTTTAAATTTGGGATGATGTCATTATTGAGTCATTATAGACCGCCGCTGATTGGCTCAGAAAGTGGGATTGGTTGAAAAAGTATCTGCATGTCAATCAGCGGCGGCACTAACCTAGACCCCATTTGGCAAACTATAAATTGAATTGCTTAAAAACGGCTAAGTTTTTGGGAAAATGACCTTAGCATTTTCAACATTTCAATAACGGCCAAAGATAACGGCCACACTTAATTGTATGTCTACATGTCAGGCGAGGTCAGCTGAACATGTTCGTGGACTTTTTCCGAAAAAAAGTGTTTATCTTGGAAGATATTCAACTTTTAGTTTTAAGCGGACAGTTGGGTTGGTGGCGTCATATTTTGTGTTATTGTTGTAATAATAGGGAAATCCTTTGTGCTGCCAAATGTATGGCACAATTTTTTGTCGACATCTATTGCGCAGAATAAGCGAACCACCCGGTGTCTAGATTGGCTTAGATTGCGAACCACCCGGGGATCGAGAAATGAAAGACGAAAATATTTCAAGGCTGACCTTAAAACAAGCCGACTATCATTACTAGTTGGGTAAAGAGACGACGCTGTCGGTTTAGAGTCCCTATTCAAATACACATGGGCCATATTTTTTACAGATGTCAAAATAAAACTCGAATATCTTTTTGATTAGATCATTGTGGTTGTTTAAACTTCTACCATACTTAATTTCAATGCCAAGCCATCAAAATGGCTATCTCAACTCAAATATAATGTTAAGGTGGGATAGTCCCTTTAAAGGGAATAGTACACCTTTAACCATTAGTGTTTAACTGAGATAGCCAGATTGTTGGAGTACTGAGAAATCTCAAAATCTTAAATTTTTCCTTCCAAAACGACCTAGTTGCTGAGTTTCATCGCAAAAACCGTTGGGTATATTTGGTCATATTTTAAAGGGACAAATCTTGTGACGTTTCGCATACGTCATTAGTATTCCTACCGCACTTCGTTTTCGCCAGGGTAATAGAACAACGTTTCCGCTATTTGGACCGGCCGCCACCGGAACGCATCATGTGTTCATGAGCTAGAAATATTATTGGCCATAACTTTGTCAATTTTCATTGGATTTCCAATTGAAAATAATACTGACACTCGTCTTGAAAAGGCACACATTTTGAAGGGTGGCTCGTACCGGTAGCTGCAATATTCTCCGCAATAGAAGCACATGCACCTGTAACTGCGATACATTAGGGATACATTCTGCCGATTTCCAATTGAAAATTAACAATAGATGCTTAGGGATAAGACGCATTTGTTGATTGGTGGCTGGTCGGTGTTCATGCAATATATTGATTACATTTTGAAGAATACAAAATATTGTTTACGTTGAATTGCCGCTTAGCTCGAAATATTATTGGCTATAACTTTGTCAATTTTCATTGGATTTCCAATTGAAAATAATGTCCACACTCGTCTTGAAAAGGCACACCTTTTGATGGGTTGCTAGTACCGGTAGCTGCAATATTTATTTGCATCCACCACACACCGATGAACACACAAACACATTTGTGGGTAGGTATATCACATCTATTTATGCACATGAACATTATGGGTATGTGTTCACGTAACGCCACTCCGTCTCCAACTCTACTCATACAAGGTCATAGTGTAAACATTCACACATTTTAAGTCGCGACTAATATACTCGCGAGTCGCGACCCAGCGAATGAGGTTAGTGTTGCTTACATATTCTGATTCAAGGATAGACCTTTGCCGGTATGACGTCACAACTCGTTTTGGTGACGCAAGATTATTGTGACGTGATATGTATTAATATCAATATTTTTCCAATGTTGACAAATTGGTACTTTTTCGCAAAACGAATGCCAGAACCGTAATCAGGGCACTCTTTTCCATCATTCCACGTACTTTTCCCAAGCGGTACTATTCCCTTTAAGGGGGAATCCCAAAAAGTGTTACATAGCAACAACTCATCGGATTTGTTTGTCGTGGATTAGGAACTGATATAAAATAGACTCCTGAATAAAAGCTGCTTAGATTTGCTTTAAAATAGGAAATGGTGTCATTTTTTGCCGATTCCTATCGTTTGGGGGCGTGGCCACATGGGGGGGGGGGGGGGGCGTCTCCCTGGATCTTCTCCTGTCCTGTACAATCGCCATCCTGGTACAGGTATGAATCCGGAGCATAGGTGTCGACTTATATACCTTTGGGGTGGCCCTCGCCCCCCCCCCCCCATGTTGAGTTCGGCCCCCCAATGGTGCTCTCGGCCCCCTCCCAATGGTGCTTTCGACCCCCCCCCCCCCCCGCAATGATTTCTGGCCACTGGCGTATCCAAGGGGAGCGGAAGAGCCAAGCACCCCAAATTGCTCAGAGAATGGCGCATTTCCTAATTTAAACGAAAGCCTACGCAACTTTTACAAAGAAAGTTTGTTTTACATCACCAAGTTTGTTTTACATCACCTATTGATGCATACAGAAGCGAATTCCGATAAGTTTTAGAATTGTGACTTCTTGGGACTTTTCCCAAGATAATATAACACAAGATACTATAAGCCCCCAAACCAGCGATTATCCACATCTAAGCGTGGTTTGTGGGATTAATATGAACCGCGGTAAACGTTAATAACAACCACTTTAGGTTAGGGTGCATCCTTGCCTCGTTTTCCATTCCAACGGATACTGTTCGGGTCAGATTTGTACCGAATAAATGGATAAATTAATGAGGAATCAAGGAATGTAACGACCAAACAGATGTACGGACCTGGGGGTTTGCGGTCCCCCGTGGGACTCCACAGGGCTCCGCGTAGGTCTATGAGTTTTGCATACTTTCCATTTTAAATATAGACTAAGAACCGCTCAGATCAGGCCGCACTTTTCGTCTTCGGAACCTCTGCAGGCCAGATTGAGTCCTCTGCAGGACCGAGTGTGCCCTCTGGAGGTCAGAGTGGGCCCCTGGAGGTCGAAGTGGGCCCTCCAGAGGCCAGAGTGAGCCCTCCTGAGGCCAGAGTATGCCATCCGGAGGCCTGGGTGACCCTCTAGAAGCCAGAGTGGACCATCTGGGGGCTAGCCAGATTGGGCCCTTTGGACGTCAAAGTGGTCTTTCTGGAAGCCAGGTGAAGCTATTGGAGTCTAAAGAGCTCTGAGTCATTCTGAGAGAGCCCTCAACCGGCCTGAAAGAGTCCTTAGTCGGGCTGAGGAAATACGTAGCTTGGCCTGAAAGGATCTAACTTTTGTAGATATAGGTCGAAGTTTAGAGGCTAGCATTGGTGTTTGCGATTGAAGCTCGCTACGATTGCGGTTGGAAATTGCGATTGGAGCTCTAATCCACAACTGAGGGCGTTGTCAAGGGGGCGTAGGGGATCATGACCCCCTCCCTCCTAGAGGGTAACCGAGATCAGCTTGAGGGGCCCTTGATCGGCCTGAGAGGGCCCTCGATAGGCTTGAGCCGTGGTCCTCAGTCGGCTTGACGAAGCCCTCGGTCGGCTCGGTCGGCCCTCCCTCAGCTGTCCTAGATAATATTGTAATGCTAAACAGAGCTCATTCCAGGCTTGAGCGGGCCCCAGGCTCGTCTGAGAGGGCGATTGTCTGGGCGTGAGACCTGAGTGGACCCTGCAGCGATCTGTGAGGTCCCTCTTCTGGTTTGAGACGGTATTTCCCAGGCCTTGGAGCAATATGTTCTTAATTTTCGTTCTGAAAGAATCTGGGAGATCCCTATGCTTACCTGAGAGGGCCGTTTACCACTCTGAGAGGACCCTCAATTGGTTTAAAAGGGCGCTTTCCCGGCCCGAGAGAGACCTCATGTCGGTAAAGAGAAGAACATCCGCTTCTTTGAGATTATCATTGATCGACTTGAGAGGATCATCGTCCGGTCTGAGAGGCCCCTTGCCAGTTTTGAAAAGGCTTAATCTATGCTAACCTGACAGGGTCCTTACGAGGCCTGAGAGAGGGAGTCTGAGAGCGCCTTTGCAATACCTGAGAATGTCATAGGTTTGTCCAATAGGGTCATTGTCAGGCTTGAGAGGACCTTGTGCCAGTTTGAGAAGGCTCTCGGTCATTCTGAGAGAGCATATTGGTCGGTCAAATGCTCGGCCCAAAATTTTGATTTGAGGCGCCGCCCGGCACAATACCAAAACTCATATGACTTTATTTTTGCATTAATAACTGATTTTAACCAAACTGCTTTGTACCTATTCCTTATTTATTCCTTTACAATTAGGAAATGTTATTTTTGGCCGATTTCATACGTGATAGTCGAGCCATGGGGCTGATATAGGCCCCCTTGTCCGTCCCTGTTCGGCCCCCTCCCCAACCGTTTTGAGAAATCGACACCGCTGATCCGGAGCGTGAGGCACGTGGAGTATTATCAGGCCCCTTCCAGCAATCGCTGGCGCCAGTCATCCGCTCACTCACCCTGCCCGCGGCTGGCGGAACCCCGGTGCACGTGCACTCAGCGCGTACCTCCCGCGTCGCTGCGCACCTCCACCGGCCGCCCTGGTGGCTCCCCGCGTCGCTGCGCACCTTTTTTGGGGGGAGGGGTTCTCGCCCACCCCGTAGTCCGGCCTATAGCCATATACCGCCGCGGGTGGGGAGGGGAACCACCCCCCTCCGGGGCGGGGAACCGAATGACTTGCGCCAGTAGCCAGACTCGAACCCGGAACCTTGGATTCCTAGTCCAACGCTCTAGCAACTGAGCCACCCGCGCCCCCTCCCCCTCCACCTGCCGTACTGGTGGCTGCCGGGATGCGCGCAGTTCGCCCTTCTAGACCTTGACAAGGCCTCCGACACGCGGCGATTGGCTAAAGCGGCTGCGCCCGGTCACGGCTCGGGCTTTCCGCTTGGCGGCGGCCCCGCCGGGTGCATTCCTCACGCGCCAGAACGCGCCTCCTGCTGCAGGGTTGTCGCGTGAGACCGGTCGCTCACCCCTGCCAGCTTTCACCAGATTACTGGTCGTGTGGAGAGGGCAGCTCCTTGCAGAATGCAGAATGTCCTCGTTGGCCGAAATTTGACGACCTCAACCTTATATGATGATTATTATAATGGTTCAATTTCTCACCGAAATAAGGATGTCATTTAGCATTTAATTACCGTGCCCTAAACCCCAAATCATCATGATGTCCACTGTTGTGGCGACGTAGCCTGCGAGGAAAGATGTCCACTGTTGTGGCGATGTAGCCTTCACGGAGCCTGTGTTATCTCCCCCTCGCTCCGGCTCCACCGTCAGTTGGACTTCCCTCAGTTTGCCGCACCTTATGAACCAAGGACCTTTTTGACAAGGACGAATTTACTAAGCGTGATGCAATGTGTTCTTATCCCCTGAGAGAAATGATCCCCTGAGAGAAATCTTAGTTATGCCAAGTAAGATTGCGTCATGCTTCGTGATTTGTGCCCTCGCTATATTCGTTACCCTTTGATATATATATATATATATATATATATATATATATATATATATATATATATATATATATATATATATATATATATATATATATATATATATATATATATATATACTAGCTGATATATACTATATATATACTACCAGCTATATACTAGCTGGGGTACCCGGCGATGCCCGGTAAATTTAGTACCTGGCGATGTATCCTCGGGCGGCTCCTCGGACGCTTCAACAAATGTTTGGTAGGGTAAATTAACACTTGTGGTGTTCTTAACAAATTCCACGCTTTGAATGTCTGGTAGGATAAACTGAACACTACCCCGGACACCGTATGCACCGTATGCACGTGCAATTTTTGGCCTCTGCCATTGCAACCGAACCACACCTTTAAGAACGCTGCAATTTGGTAGGCTAATGCATCGGCACGCACCGTGTCATTTCAGGCCATTTTGGCCGTGTTTGGGTCACGATTTGCACGTGCACGCCCCCGCCAACCCCCCCCCCCCCCTAAGCCCCCTCCGCCATTCCGGAGAAACCAAAATACCGGAGCTGAATGCAATGATGGAATATTTTTTTGCGGTTTCATTGGCTTTCGTTGTGGTATCATTCGACATTATATGACAAAATATACACAATGTTATTTGCAAATTGCTGGGTCTACTTTTATCTGGACCACCTGGTACCTATTGCTTAATCTGGGCATGTCCTGAGGTCCAGAATATGACTCGTTTATGCACAACATTTGTATCTCTGCTGAAGTATGGGACGGCAGCGAGTTCGTTATCTGGAGCCGAAGGGCTAAGGCTACGACGGCAATAATTCAAGCCTGTTGATTCCACTGGGCACAAGTCTGATCACAGGAACCTTATTTTGCTATCACAACCCCATAAAGCTGCCCCTTCAACTACATGGGCACCACACAACCACAATATAATTGGTAAACCGCAGCGGTTGCGGTGCCCCCCCCCTAAAAAACGCCACCACCTCACCCTTAAAATAGAACTCAGTGAAAACCATTGTATTGTATTGTATTTACATTCTTGAGCAATCCACACACGGCGTGGCGATTACCGCTCAGAGTCTGGGCCAGGTTCGCGACATGCGGGAACAAGTTAGCTATTCACACAAACCACACGGCACACATACAATTTCTCACAAACACACAATTCATGCCGCACTCAGTGATACGTATATACACTCGGTGATTTATCACACTCGGTGATTTATTTACACGCACCCGAGTCGACTGTCGACCGTCGACTGAGTCGCGCTTTTGCGGCACGGGCAAATCTGGCGGGAGGTAGCAGCGCCAGCTCTCTGGGAAGCGTGTTTAGAAGCGCCGCGGCACGATAGCCAAAACGACGCTTGCCAGTTTCGAGTCGGGGTCGTGGGAGGTGAAATAGGTTGTCCTGGCGAGTGGATCTAGGTCTAGTGTCAGAGTTTAGGGTAAACAGAGACGCTAGTGCCTCGGGTTCTCCCCGCTGGATGGCCTTTTGGGCTGTGGCTACAGTCTGATAATCTGTCATAGTTTTTGGTGTCATCCAGCCGAGTTGGTCGCGCAGGTCGGAAACATGGTCGAACTTGCGGCGGCCGAAAATGACCCTAGCGGCGAAGTTTAGAATTTTTTGGATCCGTTGGAGGTTCTTTTTGGTACCATTGCCATAGACTGTGAGGCAGTACTGAATGCGTGACATGACGAGTGCCATCACAAGTGTTTTGATGACACCGTCGGGAATATAGTGGCG
>JAXIVJ010001763.1:35000-127643 GCA_036785665.1 Chirona hameri
CTGATGATTAGTAAAGGAGTATGTCTCGGGATCCATCGGACAGATAGCAGAGCTAGTAACATCCGGTGGTATTCCGAGGCTGACTATATTAAGGTGTTAGTGGGACAAAAAAAAGAGCATAATTTGCATAACTATTTACATATCCTATGATGGTGAAGAAAATGTAGACAAAATAAGGATGCAGAATGTAAGATAAACAAGGGATTAGAAAAGGGGATGATAATTAAATCAGGATAGCTCAAGGTGAGTGGCAGCACAACAGGTTCGATACTATTTTGCACAGGTCACAACTTCCAAAACAAATTCCGAACTGGATGTTCCCCGCCCACGCCGCCTCGCGTTAATACGCACTTTCCCTCGCGGGCGGCGCTCCCGCTGTGGTCCACCGACCGGGCGTGCGAAGCGCCGACCCACTGCACTGGTCCGGCACCCCGCACCCCCGGCCGGCCGACCGGCCACCGTAGAGTATACTGAGGGCCGGTCCCAGGTTGGCCCGGTTACAGCGGGTGGGCGGGGGTGACCCCTACCCACGCCGCCTCGCGTTAATACGCACTTTACTTCGTGGGGCGGCGCTCCCGCTGCAGTCCACCGACCAGGGGTGCGAAGCGTCGACCCACCGGGCCGGCGCCCCGCACCCCCGGCCGGCCGACCGGCCCCCGTAGAATATACCGAGGGCCGGTCTCAGGTGGCCCGGTTACAGCGGGTGGGCAGGGGCCAGGGGTTAGTTTAAGTGTCCCCATGTTGGCCAAATAAATGGCTTAAGACCACACTTTAGAAGATTGATTGAACTTTCTGGTTGCTTTTCATCGCTAGGAAAATTATATATTCCACTGCCTATAAAACTATACGAAATAAGTTTCACCAAATATATTCCATTGCCTATAAAACTATACGAAATAGGTTTTACCAAATACAATTAAGACGTTTCTTCAATTGTTTGCAAACGAATTGTTACATACGTATTAACGCGAGTGACAACGCGGTTTTAACTGTTTGCTGTTGCCACTTAACATATTACAGTGATCTGAAAGGGAAATGGCAGCTTCATCAGGAGGCGTAGTGTGATACTTGTTTGAGTAAGAAGCCATGCCGATTAAGTAGTATGCAGCATATTGTATTCTATAGGTCAAGGTCTGGCAACGGCATCGTGAGCGATCCAGACAGTCCTACATTTCGTACTTGTTAATCGATGATTTTTCATTTACTGCACCGTGCAGGTTAGGCATGGTCATCAGAATTAATTTCCGATTTTAAAAAATGCGAGGGTGGATCGGTATGTAGTAAACAATTCTGAACAACTTTTTCATTTTCGGTTTTCGGTCAATTTTCGGTCATTTTCGGAATAACTGATAACCTTAAATCCACTTTTTGAAAACATGCTTGGTCCTCAAGACACTCGGCTGCCGTTCAACGGACCAGCAAGCGCCGATGATGGGTAAATCGCTGTAACGACCAATTGGCGCTGAAACGCTGAATTTGTGTATCCTCATGCGCACTGAATATGCAGATGCACACTTAGGGCCCCTCAAGCCGACCTAGAGCCCTTGGCCGACTGAGGTCTCTCAAGCCAAACAAATGCCCCCTCAAACTGACCGAATGCCCCCACGTGCCAACAGAGGGCCCCTTCAGGCCGACAGAGGGCCCTCAGACCGTCAAATGACTCCCAAAACCGACCGAGGCCCTTCAAGCTGACCAAAACCCCTCAAGTCCACCAAATGCTCCCTCAAGCCGACCGAGGGCCCTCACAGGCCGACAGAGGGCCCATCAGGCCGACAGAGGGCCCATCAGGCCGACAGATTTCTCCTCAGGCCGACAGAAGGCCCCCCTCAGGCCGACAGAGGGCCCCGCATGCTGACATAGGGTCCCTCATGCCGACAGAGGGCCCCTTAGGGCGACTAAGGGCCCCTCAAGCTGTCCAAGGGCCACACTAGGCGGCCAGAGGGCCCTTTAGGGCGACCAATGGCCCCTCAAGCTAGACAAGGGCCACATCAGACCGACAGAGGGTCACTCAGGCCGACAGAGGACCCCTCAGGTCGACCAAGGGCCCTAGACCGACAGAGCCCCTCAGACCGACAGAGGGCCCCTGAGACCAGTAGCGGTTGCCCCTCCCAAAAGGCCCATAAAGGGGGCCAACATATATCCCCCCCCAAGTTACTTGGAGCCCAGGTGTGCCCGAAGGGACCGCCTGGGCTTCAGGTCAGAGTGGGCCATCTGGAGGTCGCAGAGGGCCCTCTGGAAGCCAGAGGAGGCCCACTGGGAGCCAGAATGACCCCCCGGAGCACACAGTGAGCCCTCTCGAGACCAGAGTGGGTCCTCGGAGAGGACCCTCTGGAGGCCAGAGTGGATCCTCTGGAGGCCGGAGTGGGCCCTCTAGAGGTCGGAGTGGGGCCCTATTGAGGACAGGCTTCCCTCTGGAGGCCACAGCGGGTCCTGTGGAGGTCCGAGTGGGCCCCTGGAATCCAAATAGGACCCTCTGGAATCCAGAGGGGCTCTATGGTGATGAGGTGATCCCTCTGGAGGTCAGAGTGGTGGTCCTCTTGTTGGTCAGAGTGGGCCCTCTGGGCCCAATGATATCCAGAGGGGCCCTATGGATACAGGAGAGGACCCTATGATGGCCAGAGTAGCACACTGGAGGCCAGAGAGGGTCATCTGGAGGTCAGAGTTGGCCCTCTGGAAGCTGAACTGGGCCCTCGGGAGGTGGCGGCAGCGGTGGGCCCTCTGGAGGTGGAGGCCGGAGTGGGCGCTTTGGAGGTCTGATATGCCCTCTGGAGGTCACATGTGTCCTGGAAGCCGGAGGCGGCCCTCTGGAAGTCAGAATGAGCCCTCTGAAAGCGAGAGTGGCCGTCGTGAAGCTAGGGGGACCCTATGAAGGCCAGAGTGGGTCCCCTGGAGGCCAGCGTGGGCCATTTGAAGGGCAGAGTGGGCCCACTGGAAGCCAGAGGGGGTCAATTAGTATCCAGAGGGGCCCTCTGGATGCCAGAGTAGGCCCTCTGGGATGCCATAAGGGCCATCCGGAAGCCGGAGTGGGCCCTCGGGAGGTCAGAGTGGGCTCTCTGGAAGCCAGAGGGGTCCAATGCTTTCCAGAGGGGCCTTCTGGAGGTCAAATGGGGCCATATGGAGGACAGATTGGGCCCTCTGGAGGTCTGAGTGGGCCCTCTGAAGGTGGAGGCCGGATTGGGCCCTGATATCTCTAAATTTCGTTGTTCGTCCCGCTGGTTGAACCGGGGAGTGTGCACGAGCCGTATTTGGGCCTGCTGTTTTTCGTTTATGCATCATGATTCGAGTTGAGAAACCGAAATGTCTTTGGGAATGACTGTCGGTCGTGCATGGAAGGATTCAGCTTGATCTCACCAGTAGTGTACGTGCAATAGTACATGATTGCCGTTTCCAATGTCCGTGTTGCCTACTTTGGCGCTGTCGGTCATGGCCGCCCGAACGGTAACCGGACAAAAAGTCAAAAGTCAAAGTCAAATGTGAAAAAGTAAAAGTACAAAAAGTAAAATAGGCTAAAAGTAAAATGCAAAAAGTCGAAACGGCTAAAAGTCATGGCAAAAGTCAAAAAGCAAAAAAGTCAAATGCAAAAATTCAAACAGGCAAAAGGTCAAATGAGATAAAAGTAAAATGCAAAAAGTAAAAACAGCCAAAAGTAAAAAAGGCAAAAAGTCGAATGCAAAAAGTCAAAAGGATAAAAGTCAAATGCGAAAAGTCAAACAGGCAAAAAGTCAAAATGGATAAAAGTCAAAAAGGCAGAAAGTCAAATGCAAAAAGGCAAAAAGGCAAATGCAAAAAGTCAAAAAAGTAAAATGCAAAAAGTCCAAAGGGCAAAAAGTAAAATGCAAAAAGTCAAAAGGGCATCAAGTCTAATGCAAAAAGTCAAAAGGGCAAACATAGCTGATTCACGGCTCTGCGTCACGCCAAAGCTTGTGGTGATAGTAAGTTGCTTCGCTTCGCTCCATACAGGAGACGGGTCTTGGGCGTCACAAAATCAGAGGGAATAAAGCTAAAATGTCAAAGACGGCTTTACCAAGGGCGGATCCAGGGGGAAAAAATCGGGGGGACACATCAGACGTCAAGGGGCCCTCGAGCTGAAAAGGGCCCCGAACATTTTTGCAGGTCTGAAAGGGCCTCCAATCGGTCTGAGAGTGTATTTTCAGTTATGAGAAAGCCCGTGACAAGCCAAAGACTCGTCAGGCCTGAAAGAGCCCCATACCGGTCTGAGAAGGCCCTTGACAGGCCTGAGAGAGCCCTATGCAGGGGCGTCGCCGATAACTTTTGAGTGGGGGGTCGGATAAAATGACGAGATAAAAAAATAACCACATTCATCAACTCTTGAGTTGTGCACCTTCGGTGGGTTAAGGGGAAAGCGATGGTGGTGGAATGGGTTCTTTAAGTGATTTTGGGGAAAACTTATGCGGTACCGAGCCATTCTGCCTTGTGCCGTAACGTTAACTTATGCCGTGACCTGAGGTCAAACGATGACCTGAAGGGCTTAGGTTGCTCTTTGTGCACCATCTATGTATGGTCTTTTGTGAATATTAAGCTATTGGGCTGATTTCCCTAAGTTGTTTAGGAAAAAAGTTATGCGGTACCGCGCCATTGTCTAAAATGCCTCATTGCAAAATGTGGACGTGACCTGAGGTCAAACGGTGACATTTTCGAATAAAATGTTTTGTTGTGCACCATCTATGTGCTAATGCAAAAATTGTGGTACTGTGATGACTCGTCTACTTCAATTAGCGTAGGAGTTATGCGCTACCGCGATTTTTGACCAAAACCGTATTTTTGCACGTATTTGTGTGACCTAAGGTCACACAGTAGCAGAGTAAAGTCATCAGTTGTGTTGTGCATAAACTATGGTCACTTGCGGATGGTTTTGTGCTCAATTGTATATATAAGTGTTTTTTCTGAGATTGTGTAGGGTACCGCGCAAATAGTTTCACCCATTGAAGAAGAAAAAATACATTTTTGACTTGAGGTCAAGCAGTGACCCGGGATGGGCCAATCTTGGTTTGTGCACAATCTTCACCCTGTCCGAGTATTTTTGAATCATTAAATGTTTCTCTTAGTCAATTGAGTGAAAAGTTATTGGTTACCGCGTATTTGACCTGTTTGACCTATTGTGACCTCTGTAGGTGAAACCGTTTCTTATATTCCCTATAACTTCATAGGCTGTGTACTGACGGCATTGGGTTTATCGTATGCAAATTTCGGGCGAAATCGGAGTTACTTTGAATACTATTTGAATACGAATACGTTGCTGTCTTCATGGACGTGTCTTATTCGACATATGTAATTTTACAATGTACATGCACTGTACAAATATCTTTGAAGTTAACGGATTAATGTATAAACTTCTGCTTCTGTGAACTTTCCATTACCTTTTCGGATTTTTTACTTTTCGCATTTGACTTTTTGCGCTTTTGACTTTTCGCATTTGACTTTTTGTGTTTTTGACTTTTGCATTTGACTTTTTGTGTTTTTGACTTTTTACATTCGACTTTTTGCGTTTTTGACTTTTGCATTTGACTTTTTGCGTGTTTGACTTTTTTCATTTGACTTTTTGCCTATTTGACTTTTTGCCTATTTGACTTTTTGCATTTAACTTTTATCTTTTTGACTCCTTGCCATTTTACTTTTCGTCCTCTTGACTTTTTGCGCTTTTGACTTTTTGCTTTTTAATTTTTGTCCTTTTGACTTTTTGCCGTTTTTACTTTTTGCATTTGACTTTTTGTCCTTGTGACTTTTTGCCGTTTTTACTTTTTGCATTTGACTTTTACCCGATTTGACTTTTTGTCCTTTGACTTTTAGCCAATTTGACTTTTTGTCCTTTTACTTTTTCACATTTTACTTTTTGTCTTATGACTTTTTCACATTTGACGTTTTGTCCTGGAATCCGCCCGAACATGTTGCCAAAAATGGATTTAAAGTAGTCAGGATTTAATCAAATAAAACAACGAAGGTAGAAAAGTTGTTTAGAATGGTTTGCTTCATACGAATCCACCCTTGCAATTTTTGAAATCCGGATTTGTTTATTTTCACAATCCTGACGACCATGCATAATGGCCACCCGAACATGTTGCTGAAAAACGGATTTAAGGTAGTCAGGAATTAATCAAATCCAAAAACCGAAGATAGAAAATTTGTTCAGAATTTCTTACTACATACTAATCCACTCTCGCAATTTTCGAAATCCGGAATTTGTCATTTCCACCCTCTGACGACCATGCCTAGTGCAGGTGGCTTCTCCACAAACAGGTGCGGATATAGGGTGAAATTGTAAATGTCAGACATGTGGTGCCGCGAATCCGGCTGGCAACTAGTCTTAGCCTGAATATACACGCAAAAACGTGTGCAAGCACCACAACATGGCAAGGATGGTCATTGTTACATTTGATATTTTTGTGGATTTCGATTTTCAGGAGTGATGAAACTGCAAAAACAGAATGATTTAAAGAAGCTGGAAAGGAAGTTGAGTTGGTGTGCGATTATACAACACACGCACCGTCATGAGCAAGTTCTGTGAACAGAGGCAAAAAAGTTGCAGTAGTCGCTTTTAAATCTGTCGACAGTTGGCACTTAGCTTGAGGATCGACCTGCTGTCGCATAAGCCTTCCTCAACAGCAGAATTTCTCTGCCACTTTCTTTGAATGCATTTGTATCTTAGCCTAGACGCTTAGCCTATCTTACTTTGCTATGTAGCTGTTCTGCATTTTCACATCAACGTTTGTGTATAAATGGCGCACGTAATCCTTCATTTCATCCTGGTTTCATTTCGGTTCCGAGTGGTTTACATGTCGTGGTTTATGATTGCTAAGAGGTACACACATGGGAGGTACGCGGCCACCTTCAGTACGTGGCCACGCCGTGGCGACGGCGCCATTCGGCCGTTCCCCAGGGGAAGACAAACGTGTCGACGGAGCCACTCGGCCATTCCCCTGGGGAAGACAAACGTGTCGACGGAACCACTCGGCCGCTCCCCAGGGGAAGACAAACGTGTCGACGGAGCCACTCGGCCGCTCCCCAGGAGAAGACAAACGTGCCGACGGAGCCACTCGGCCGCTCCCCAGGGGAAGACAAACGTGTCGACGGAGCCACTCGGCCGCTCCCCAGGGGAAGACAAACTTGTCGACGGAACCACTCGGCCGCTCCCCAGGGGAAGACAAACGTGTCGACGGAGCCACTCGGCCGCTCCCCATGGGAAGACAAACGTGTCGACGGAGCCACTCGGCCGCTCCCCAGAGGAAGACAAACGTGTCGACGGAACCACTCGGCCGCTCCCCAGGGGAAGACAAACGTGTCGACGGAACCATTCGGTCGTTCCCCAGGGGAAGACAAACGTGTCGACGGAACCACTCAGTCGTTCCCCAGGGGAAGACAAACGTGTCGACGGAACCACTCAGCCGCTCCCCAGGGGAAGACAAACGTGTCGACGGAACCACTAGGTCGTTCCCCAGGGGAAGACAAACGTGTCGAGGGAGCCACTCGGCCGTTCCCCAGGGGAAGACAAACGTGTGTACGGAGCCACTCGGCCGCTCCCCAGGGGAAGACAAACGTGTCGACGGAGCCACTCGGTCGTTCCCCAGGGGAAGACAAACGTGTCGACGGAGTCACTCGGCCGCTCCCCAGGGGAAGACAAACGTGTCGATGGAGCCACTCGGTCGTTCCCCAGGGGAAGACAAACGTGTCGACGGAGCCACTCGCCCCAGGGGAAGACAAACGTGTGTACTGCCAAGGACGGACGGCGGGGACACACACACTGCCAAGGGCGGACGGCGGGGACACACACACTGCCAAGGAAGGACAGCGGGACACACACTGCCAAGGACGGACGGCGGGGACACACACACTGCCAAGGACGGACGGCGGGGACACACACACTGCCAAGGACGGACGGCGGGGACACACACACTGCCAAGGACGGACGGCGGGGACACGGAATGGTGGGCTTGGACAGGATTATCAATGTCGCCAACTTACGAGTACTGCATTTATTTCTCTTCTAGGAGGACATGGCCTGGCACAAAGGCAGCGGAGATGCCAGCTTTGCCACTTAACCGTACTTCTACGCGTAATATCCACGTTTGGTGATCAAGTGATCCAGCTTTGCCACTTAACCGTACTTCTACGCGTAATATCCACGTTTGGTGATCAAGTGATCCAGCTGTGCCACTTGACCGTACTTCTACGCGTAATATCCACGTTTGGTGATCAAGTGATCCAGCTTTGCCACATAACCGTACTTCTACGCGTAATATCCACTTTTGGTGATCAAGTGATCCAGCTTTGCCACATAACCGTACTTCTTCGCGTAATATCCACGTTTGGTGATCAAGTGATCCAGCTTTGCCACTTAACCGTACTCCTACGCGTAATATCCACGTTTGGTGATCAAGTGATCCAGCTTTGCCACTTAAAGGAAATAGTTCACCTTCAACATGGGGTTTTGAACTGAAATAGCAGTTTTGTAGCCCGTGTTGAGAAATCCTTATCTGCAACTTTAATTGGCTGAAAAGACTCCAGCCGAAGATATTTGACTTTTTGACGAAGGAATGCGGCGCATATATGATATACCGTACCGTCTGAAAGTGCCAGCACTGCATGGAGCATGCGCAGACCAATAACGCACACCATAAAATTAATCATTTACGACCTTCTGTCCTGAATTGTCGCGATGTAGGACCATTTTGGAAAAGAAAAACGAAACTGTATTAAAAAATATAATAAAATCGTGTTCTGAAAAATTTCCCGAAGGTGAACTATTTCCTTTAACCGTTCTTCTACGCGTAATATCCACGATTGGTGACCAAGTGATCCAGCTTTGCCACTTAACCGTACTTCTACGCGTAATATCCACGTTTGGTGATCAAGTGATCCAGCTTTGCCACTTAACCGTTCTTCTACGCGTAATATCCACGTTTGGTGACCAAGTGATCCAGCTTTGCCACTTAACCGTACTTCTACGCGTAATATCCACGTTTGGTGACCAGGTGGTATGAGCTGTTAACTACCTGCGAAAGCCGTCAAGAAAATATGGATTATGAATTGGTGAATATGAGTTGAATAAACGTGATGGACATTCAAGTTGTAATGCTTTTTGAATCATTAGTCTAGAAGGAAAAGTGTATCAGTATGTCAAGATCTTGAGGTTTATGGTGATTTTATCTGTATGTACATTATTTGTAGTGTTGCTATGTTTGTATGTCTTGTTCTCACTTCAGTTGTATACTTCCTAAATGTACATGCTGGCCAACAATGTATTATCATTTGGCCAGCACCGAAACAAGCCACGCGCGTCTTCCAACTGTCACAGATCTAATATCCAGTATAAATGAAGGCTTTGCTAAAGGTGCCTTACAATCTCCATTTGACAGGAAATATCCATCATTTCGTAAAATCAATATACTATTCTTACGATCTAGCTCATTGGCTACCGCCTACTGCCTTGTAAAGGTGATACCAGAAGATTATAGGTACTGCATGCTCTTTGCACCGGATTTGTTTTTGTATTTATGAACACCCGCGGAATTCATCGAAAAGATGTTATCGAACTTGTTTATTATATGTTGCTTTCCCTGAAAATTGAATGACACCCATGATAAATGCGCTGCCACTGATGCGCGCCTTCACGTTGCTTTACGGTGCTTTGTTCTCAATTAATAATGCCCAAGGCAGTCCTCTGGGAACTTGAGCCATAATTCGAATTCAGGGAATTCGAGTCAGAACTCCCCTGGTTGGTCGGTTAGTAGATAGTCGATACGATCTATGGCCTCGTCTCCTCAGTCACTGACTCACAGCTTTACTTACCATGGTAACGGTCACAATTGCAATTCACCACTGCCAACGTGGCCATTAATTTAGCCTGGCTGTACCACTTCCGGAACTTTACGGCTAAACCCTGCGCACCCGCCGCCGCGCCTCGGACCACCGTTTCAGCGTGGCCACCAGCTCGGCAACATGCACCCGCTGGATTACAGCCTTACTAGCATGAGGTTAACGTCACTCCCAAGGATGACATGTTTATTATAATGATATACTATACGATAATGCGCACCGCTGCGGTGTGATCGTAATTGGCTGTACAGTGATTTACTGCTCATGCCAGCTAGCACCGTTGCCCGGAGGAGCGCCACCTGTCGCAATTTCGGCCGGGTGCGGCATTTGTGGCGCAATGGCGTCTCGTTTTTTCACGCCATATCCTAATCTGAACGGCGGTCGGCGGGGAGTACCTGGCCAAGACGGATGGGACGGGTCGGCCCTGTTAACGACCTTATGAGCGCTTGGCCTAATCTAGACAGCGGAGAACAGACACCAGGTCAAGATTTACGACCACTGTCGTCCCCACGCGGGTCTTAATTTATATTGTTCTTTGGCGGTCTGACTAGACCAGAGAGATGCTGGTGCACACACTTGCAACCTGTTGCTGAGATAGAGGGTGTGGAAAATGTGTACGAGGCGAACAATTTTGCATGTTAAAGTTAAACCTGATTGGGTTGCTGGACTGTCAAATTTCGAAATATTACAGCAATGAATTTCATGTGTACTTCAACAGAAAAGTATACCATTTGCGGTGAGAGCCATTTTGAGGCACCCCAGCACAGCTGCATTGGTAGTTCAGCACGCTGTCACCTGGCCACCGCGTGAGTCGCCAACCTGTCACCTGGCCACCGCGTGAGTCGCCACCCTGTCACCTAGCCACCGCGTGAGTCGCCACCCTTTCACCTGGCCACCGCATGAGTCGCCACCCTTTCACCTGGCCACCGCGTGAGTCGCCACCCTGTCACCTGGCCACCGCGTGAGTCGCCACCCTTTCACCTGGCCACCGCATGAGTCGCCACCCTTTCACCTGGCCACCGCGTGAGTCGCCACGCTGTCACCTGGCCACCGCGTGAGTCGCCACCCTTTCACCTGGCCACCGCGTGAGTCGCCACCCTGTCACCTGGCCACCGCGTGAGTCGCCACCCTGTCACCTAGCCACCGCGTGAGTCGCCACCCTTTCACCTGGCCACCGCGTGAGTCGCCACCCTTTCACCTGGCCACCGCGTGAGTCGCCACCCTTTCACCTGGCCACCGCATGAGTCGCCACCCTTTCACCTGGCCACCGCGTGAGTCGCCACCCTGTCACCTGGCCACCGCGTGAGTCGCCACCCTGTCACCTGGCCACCGCGTGAGTCGCCACCCTTTCACCTGGCCACCGCGTGAGTCGCCTTCTCATTCACAGTGCAGACCTTCCAGGGGCGGATCCAGGGAAACTTTTCGGGAGGGGCACATCATACTTCAAGGGGCCCTCGAGCTGAAAAGGGCCCTGGGCGTTTTTGCGAGTCTGAAAGGGCCTCCAGTCGGTCTGAGTGTATTTTCAGGTAGGAGAAAGCCCTTGACAAGCCTAAGAGGGCCATCGTCAGGCCTGAGAGTGCCCTATGCAGGGGCGTCGCCGACAATTTTTAAGTGGGGGGTCGGCTGAAATGAGAGAGAAAAAATGTAACCACATTTGTTCTGCGTGTATTTAAGCCTTTGCAACATTTGTAATGTCAGTGGATTTTCATGTTACAGTAGGTACTTGTTATTTAGCGCCGCCAAGCGCAGAAAAATTCTTACAGGTTGGCCTGATAAAACCCAGAATTACAGGCGATGGACCTTGTAGAGGATAAGAAGCTAACATTGTATTAATTCAATTAAGCGTTACGACGAACCGAAGACGATGACTATGGCTTCGTTATGATGATGGCCACCGACAAGGGCGCCGCCACCTTCCGAAAGTTGGGGGGGGGGGGGGACGGAGGCATTCTGAAGTCGATTCTTGCCATGCAACGTCCATGGGCGTAATGTTAAAATCAGAAAATTTTTGGGGGGACATGTCCCCCCGTCCCCCCTGTGGCGGAGCCCCTGGCCACCGATGTGACGCCGCGAAGCGGCGTGAAAAATTGCATTTTAGGTCGTGGAAAACGAAATTGTAATATTCGAACCAGACCGTGAGTGGAGCCAAGCCTCAAGTAACCCCTTTTCCTGGTTGCATATCTCGGTATGATGCAAAATATTGAAATGAAGGTGGTTTTTCATATACATTAGCTAGCCTTGGATAGTAAATCACGATGACCGGTGGCAGTCAGCGCTCAATAGTATATATGATAATAATAACTGTATATGCATATGTACCGAACTGTAACAAACAACTGGTAACAGTGCAAATGGTTTCGAAGAAGCAAAACGACTTTTCCGCGCATAAATGGTCCCTGTGGATCTGTAGGAGCCTGAGGGAAAATGGCTTGGAAAGATGGTCCTGGCTTGGCCCCCACTATTAGCTCTTCCAGGTCCAGCAAGTTGGGCACCGCTGGAGCAGCTTCCGCGGGTGCCGATGCCCGTGTCTCTGCGTTCGCGTCCCCTTTTCGGAACTCGGCAGACTAGCTAAACATGTATCCCGCTTAACCCTATTTGTAACAGGGGGGGGGGGGGGTATTCCGCCCCCCCCCACTCATGTTTTTCGCAGATATCTCCAGAACGGCTGGGAGCAGGCACATGACATTTTTGGAATTTTCCTAGAATTGAATTCCGCATTTGGAGTCAAAATTTAGAGTTCTTAATCTGAACAGAGGCGGTTCCAGGGCACGGTTTTGGGAGGGTTCGGCGGCGATATTTGGCGATAATACGGAAATGCGATCTTCACGGTTTCTTCCTAACTACCTCAAGTGTGAAGGAGTTACATCGGTTTACGGTGATTGCAACAAGTGAAAATTAGTTGATGTTAATGAAATATCATAAAAATTGCATGGCAGAGGCGGTTTCAGGGGCTTGAAGGGGGGGGGGGTCCAGGAAGTATGCAATGCTCTGCGGGAAGTAAATAGAGCGATGTAAGGAGCATTTATAGCTATCAAGATGTAAAAGATAGCTTCTCCTTCCATTATTTTAATAATGTATTACATATAGAGTTGCAGGGGCGTGTTCAGGCACATGAAAAGGGGGGTGACTGGCTTGATGATGACGATATGCCAGCGATAACGGCGCAATAGACGGTTATCGTATAATTATATATGCACATATGAGGCCAGGAAAGGGAATAAAGTCATTTTTTTGCAGAGGCGCGCTCAGGAATGGAAGAAAGAGGGTCATATTATTGCAAGGAAACTAAAGAGGCATGGGCGTACAATGACATAACATTCTGTAGTTTTCGGATGAAACACGCACCACAGGCTACACTACGAACGATTATAAGATAATAGGCGAGTCCAGGTAGGGTAAAAGGGGGGTAAGCAATGTTAATTGAAGTTGTAAGTGAAATAGTCACTGTTAACTAGTTAGTATCATAATAGCGGATAATATACTTATCAAAAAGTATTGAGCCGCCCGAGTTTGGATCCTGGATACGCCTATTATGAAGTACAACATGCAAAAAGGAACTATCTACGATCAGTAACATATTTATAGTGCTGGGTAGCAACTTGTCTGCGGTTAATATTTTTTCCAATTTTACCCCCCTTTTTCACTAACCTGGTACCGCCTATGGCAAAAAATATGATTTTTAACTGTTTTGTCTAATGTCACAATCACATACCATTTCATTTTTTTTTTTAAACACATCAAAAAATGGTTTTATTACGCATTTACTTCATCCCCATATTGAGTGACCTGCACACGCATATGATTTTTGAATTTTCAAACGCCACTGTCATATATCAATTTCCAATTCAATCTCTATCGATTCGTATTAATTGTGTTAAAATCGGTCGATAAATATGAAAGCTATGTTGGATCAAAAATACCACTCAAATTTGTAGTTTTTGCCCCCCTGTTGCCCCCCTATCAAAAATCTAGATTTTGTATTATTATTTAGAAATGTAGATCGTGTTGAGGGGAACCAAACGCCGTTTCATTTTTGAAAATCGGACGGGTAGATCTCGAGATCTCCGGGGGGCGGAATCCGCCCCCCCCCCCCCCCCTGTTACAAATAGGGGTAGCCAGGAGCCTGTTACAAATAGGGTTAACACAGTTGTCGCACGTGGCAACTGAACTGACTTGCTCCGTGCTCGTTTCGTGGAATCTCTGGGTGGACAATTACGTATGTACCGAATGAAAACCGGGAAATCTCCATACCATGGTGTATTGCCGATCACGTACCTCCACTGAGACAACCTGCAACTATTTATTTAAAATTCAACGGCCTTACCTTCTAATATTACTGCCAGGGGTGACTGCCAGGGGTGACTGGCATGGTGATGACGATATGCCAGCGATTACGGCGCAATAGACGGTTAACTTATAATGATATATGCACATATGAGGCCAGGAGAGGGAATACAATCATTTTTGTTGCAGAGGCGCGCTCAGGAATGGAAGAAAGGGGGTCATATTATTGCAAGGAAACTAAGATGCATGGGCCTACAATGGCATAACATACTGCAGTTTTTGGATGAAACGCGTCACAGGGTACCCTACGAACGATTATGAGATAATAGGCGAGTCCAGGTAGGGTAAAAAGGGGGGTAAGCAATGTTAATTGAAGTTGTAAGTGAAATAGTCACTGTTGACTAGTTAGTATCATAATAGCGGATAATATACTTATCAAAAGGTCTTGCGCCTCTCCAGTTGGATCCTGGATGCGCCATGATGAAGTACAACATGCAAAATGGAACTATCTACGATCAGTAACATATTTATAGTGCTGGGTAGCAACATGCCTGCGGTTAATATTTTTCCTATTTGACCTCCCTTTTTCACTAACCTGGTACCGCCTATGGCGAAAAATATGATTTATAACTGTGTTTTCTAATGGCACAATAACATACCATATCATTTATTAAAAAAAACATAAAAAATAGTTTTATTCCGCATTTGCTTCACCCCCATATTAAGACATAAAGACATAAAAGAAAAGTGCAACAAAGAGCCTCTTGGGCCCATCCGAGATTGCACCCCCCCCCCCCCCTCCACCAGTCTCGCCCCTTCAAATCACCTTACTCTACCTGCATAAAAGAAGGCTAATCCCACGAGTATTTATGAACTAATCCCTTCTCTGTAAAGTATTTATCTAATCTAATTTTGAAGGAAGCAAGTGTCACTGCATCAGCGACAGCATATTCCAATGTCCTACAACCCTTCTACTGAAAAATGACTGTCGTAGCCTAGTCCTACTTTGTTTCATAATGAGTTTATGCTGATGACCTCTACCTCGATTTTCCCTATTGAACTCAAACATACCCTTTACATATCCAGAATGCTGACTATTTACAAATTTGAAGACTTCAATTAGATCTCCTCTTAGCCTTCTATATCTAAGTGAAAATATTGAGTGACCTGCACACGCCTATGATTTTTGAATTTTCCAAAGTGATCGCCATATATAAATCATAAATATCCATTTCAATCTATCGATTCCCAGATTGGTTGTGTTACAATCGGTTGATAAACATGACAGCTGTGTTGGATGATATATAACACTAAAATTTGTAGTTTTTGCCCCCTGTTGCCCCCTATCAAAAATGTAGATTTTTTTAGAAATGTAGATCGTGATGAGGGGAACCAAACGCCGTTTGATTTTTGAAATCGGATGGGTAGATCTCGAGATCTCCTGGGGGCAAAATCCGCCCCCCCCCCTGTTACAAATAGGAGTAGCCAGGAGCCTGTTACAAATAGGGTTACAAGTTAATATTTTATGAAGAGAGTGGGACCTGGGGTCAGCAATTACCGCCAATAGCCTCTGCCAGACATTTAATGGAATTAATTTTCCCATTTTCCAAATTGTATAAGCAATTGCGAAACTTGTGTCATGCCGCGAAGCGTCGCGAAATTTTCCCGTTTTTAAACTTTGGAATAATAGCGGGATTTTGACTGTTGCAAAGGCAATTTTTACGATAAATTGTTAACTTTCCCCGAAAAAAGTGTGTGCGTTCGGGGGGGGGGGGGCGGTCGACCCCCCACCTTCTGAGAGTTGATGTCCGGACCCTCTCCTTCCCGACCCCCCGTCGGTGACGCCCCTCACCCTGTCAGTCTTGTAGGGCCCTTGCAAGACTTGAGAGCGCCCTATGCTGGTCTGGAGGATCACTGGTAGGTTTGAAAGGGCCCTCGGTCGTGCTGAGAGGGTCCTGTGCCGGTGTGAGAGGGCCCTAAGGTCGGTAAGAGAAGTCCCTCAGTCTCTTTGAGTGTACTATCGATGGGCCTGAGAGGGCCCTGTCTAAGCCTGAGAGAGCCATTGCCAGACTTGAATGGCCCTCCGTCCGTTTGAGAGAGCCATTGCCAGGCCTGAAAGGGCTCAGACCAGGCCTCTGGCTCAGGCGGGCCCAAATGGCTCGCCTGGTGTCCGGTATAGGGTCCTCTGTCGCCTAGTAAAGGCCCTCTCAGACCGGCTTAGGACCATCTGAGGCCTGGAAAGGCTCCTCTCAAACAGGCGCAGGCCCTTTTCAGGTCCGTCAAGGGCTATTTCTGACTAATGTAGTGTCCAGGGTTGTGCTTGACTCCGAGTCGGTGAGTCAAATTTGACTCAAAACTGACTCAACTCAACTTGAATCAGAGTCGAGTCGCTTAAGAAAAATAGGGACGCAACTTGAGTCAGAGTTGAGTCACATGGACGTCGCTTGAGTCAAAGTTGAGTCGCCTGGATGCTGCTCAAGTCAAAGTTGAGTCGATTCATCTTCTTACGAGTCAAAGTCACATCTGACGAGAAAAACAAATCCTACCAACTAAATAATCAAGGCGTCCAAACAATGTTCTATAGTGTGAGAGTGTGAGTTTTGGGTGTTTTTCAAACCCACTGAAAGGGCTCTCCCGAGCGTTGAAAGGGCCCTATTCCCGATCATTGAAAGGGCCCAGCAGACCCTCTGACCTGCACATGGGACCTTTGAACTTCCCAGGGGCCCTCTGGTCTGTCCAGGGACACTCCAGCCTGCTTAGGGACCCTTTCGACCTGAAAGGGACTGCGCTGGCTGCTTTGTCGCCCTGCCGACATGCCCAGGGGCCCTCCGGCCTGCCCAGGGGCCCTCTATGCTGTCTAGGGGCCATTCGGCATGTGCAGGGCTCTTCTGACTCGCCCAGGGGCCCTTTCGGTCTAGCCAGGATCCCTCTGACCTGGACAGGGGCCCTTTGAACTTCCATGGGGCCCTCTGGTCTTTCAGAGAGGGCCCTGTTGGCTCTTAGGACCTCTGAAGTGCTCTACACTCTCTAAAGACCACTTTGCGTGGTCTCTTAGAGAGCCCATGATACCGCGCTTCGCGCGGTATCGTCGGCCCTTTTCGGCGCGCTACGCGCACCGAAAAGGGCCCTCCTCAGATGTTTCGGGAGGGGCACGTGCCCCCTGTGCCCTCCCCCTGGATCCGCCCCTGAGACCTTCCCACACACCAGCAGAGAACGGGACCAACAGGACGGGACAAAGGGCAGGACAGGACAAAGGGCAGGACAAAGGACAGGACAAAGGACAGGACAAAGGACAGGACAAAGGACAGGACAAAGGACAGGACAAAGGACAGGACAAAGGACAGGACAAAGGACTGCTTTTTTTTGCTGCTTTAGAGGAGGATCATTTTGACCACCCACCAGGGCGAAGTTGTCTCAGAGGCCCACCGGGGCGCGGTTAAAACGCACTTTACATCAGTCCTTAAGACACTAATACAAAAACGAGCCATTGTGCTCACTGCCTATTAGGCGCGGGCTGCTGGGCTGGACACGCATTGAGAACCTATGGTAATATGGTAGGCTGCGAGGGGACGGGGAAAGTCCTCCCCCATCCCTCTCACCGAGAGCGATGGGGGAGAATATATATGCATGATAATGAGAAAATAAGGAAAGGAAAATGGGAAAGTATCACCAAAAAATGGATAAACAATTATGGTTAATCACGTAGTGAGTGTAATATGTACAGTCGGTCTAGTATGGGTCTCTTCCCGTGGCGCCTCTAACCTCCTCCAAGTTGCTCCAACTTGCAACTGTCCTATACTAATTCACAGACAGTTGCAAGTTGGAGCAACTTGGAGGAGGTTAGAGAGGCGCCACAGGAAGAAGCCATATGTATCTTCCGGCGTAAGTAGATGGCGCTGCGGTCGAGATCAAATACTCATCCTAATAGGGGTGTACCCACAGTGACAGCTCGGCCGGCGCGTGAGCGGGGGGGGGGGGGGAGGGGAGGGGAGAGAGAGAGGGGCGCCGGCGTTCATCAGAGTGACACGGAATGTGCTTTCAACCTATCGGGTCCAAACTTCATCCTAGCGTTACACATCGCGGCGGTCAGGCAGGGCCGGTCCAGGCCGGGTCGGGGCGAGCCAGGTCGGACCGGTTAAAGCGAGCCATTTCCGTATCTATGGCGAAGAGTGTTTGTCATCACACATATAGCACAAATCCGTGAATGCTTTCACCTCAGAATGACCACGCCAGCGCGCTGCCTAATGGCATGAATCATGACGTTGTAAACGATGCCTCACTCTGTTTTATTATAATATTGTTTTCTTATCATCTAAAGTATACGTTTCACTCACAAACACAAACAAGCGATCTTCAATGAAATTCTGATAAGTAACTAAAACACTTCATTAAATACCAAACAATCAGTGAATATAAACAATCACTTGAACATGTATTTATACGATAGAGAAAAAAAACACGTCGCTTCGGAATCAGCTGACATTCATCCACGCTTTGACAATGAATGGCCGTTCTGTAATACCTTTCGGAGTCAGTTCACGGGCCGGTCCGTATACCCGGCTGCTATCCCTAGCTGGCAGAGAACCAACGTTTCCGTCAACCAGCAGCTGAGATAAGGATAGATAGAAGAGCAAGTAGCAGTGTTACATACAACAGATGCAATAGCTTGATCGATAGAGTGGCCGACGCCCTATTACGTTATTACGTTATTCGTTACGTTATGCTCTTCACCGTTGGTTCAAACCGCGCTATAACCACACATTTTTAGGCTAAAATGTCAAAATACATATTAAGCACGAGTAGTATTGAACTCAATCTCAAATACTCAACACAAATAAAAAGTCTTACACATTCTCACGTCATTCTGATGGGTTCGTGCACACAACAAATAAAGCAAACGAAAGGCGGTGCGCCTAAGTTGCGCCGTTCTTTCTTCTGGCGACGATTAATATCCTTGAATAAGACCCTGGCCGAATATTGGTCTTATCGTCGAAATGACTACAGTTCAACCATATCCTAGAGGAAAAAAATATTGAGCTCTTGGCGAAGCTTAAATGCATTTTTCCATATGACACAGCTCCCCTTCTTTAGAAGAGTAGATTTTCCCGAAGCATGGACGGTTGCTGCTTACGAAGTGATAATGTCAGAATAGCCAATGCAGGGGATTTTAAGACTTTTAACTCGCGCTGATGACCAGGAGAGTTATGCTGTGCTCTTTTGTGAAGAGTTACTTTCCTTTGTTGGGTTTAGTTGAGATCCAAATAATAATACATATTAGCAGACATGTGCATAGGTCCCAGACATGGATCCTGGTTCCGATAAAATGCCTCGACAAATTGTTTATCATGGATATAGGATACCAGTGGACCCCATGATAAAATAAACCCAAGGATCTTGGATCCAAGTTGATCCCGTGGTGAAATAAAGCAACGGATTTATGATCCCATAGGATCCCGTGTCAAAATTAAAATTGGATCAATGATGATCTTTGATCCCATAAGGTCAACAATATCCTAAAATTCATTGCAATTTTGAGCATTTCTTCACGAAAAGTAAAAAAGACGATACTGGATTTTGCTTGAAATGAAAAGACAATTGTTAACAATTTACAAATTTATGATTTGGGAAATTTCACATTTTTAATGAATCCAGTGGATCGCACAATATGACGAGGAGCGGAACTATGATCCCTGTGAATTTCAATACAAAGCAGAGGTTAGAATATAATTAATAAACTAAAAAACATGACCTTTTCCTCGAAAATGTGAAAATCCAATGTTATCCAAATGTTATTATTCAAATATATATATATATATATATATATATATATATATATATATATATATATATATATATATATATATATATATATATATATAATAACATTTGGATAACATTGGATTTTCACATTTTCGAGGAAAAGGTCATGTTTTTTTAGTTTATTAATTATATCAAATATGTTCCTCGCACAAGCACTAAACTCTATAAAGTACAGAGGTTAGAATCTTGGATTCCACTGGATCCCATTATAATTTTGTGAGGAGGATCCATTTTTTGGAATCCACGCACATGTCTGCATATTAGTTATTCCTAAAAGTGTAAAGTATGTCAATTATAGAGGATGGTTAGTTGGTTAACCCGCTAAGGGTTAACCTATACCTCCGTGTCATGGTTTGTGTAGTTATAGGGTCTTGGTTTGTGTGGTTATTTTACTTGTTTTCAGAAATCACGGTACTTTACTTACGGTACTCAGCACTTACGTTACGAGTACTTACGGTACTCAGCAACACTGCAGTCAATACAGCAATACTGCAGATGACGTTATGGCACACTGCAAAAGAAATTAGTTCTCCCGACGACTGGTTTGAAAATACGCGCTCCGACAGAGCGAATTCGTCGGGCGAATTCGCTCGTTTGCAGATTCGTCGTGTTGCCGAACACAAACTGGGCGAATATTCGGCGTCCGACGAATCACCGACGAATTCGTCGTGATTACGGTGAATTCGTCGTGTTGCCGATCGCATCCCTAAGCTACAGCTCGGAGACTCTTTCTTGTTTGTCACGGATAAAATCGTAATAAGAACTATGAGCTTCTTGTGAAAACAGCGTGCTGTCATTGAGTTCTTCGTAAAACTTTGGGAAGTTTCTCCCACCAAAATGCATGCCAAACTCTCCGATGTGTACCAGGAAGAAACTTTGGCGGTTAAAAATAGCAGGCGATGGGTCTTCCGATTCCAAAATGGTGAGAAAAGCATTAGCGATCAACCAAGACCTGGAGGACCTCTGAGCGCATCAACCCCTGAAATGGTTGAAAGGGTGGATGAGGTGATAAGGTAAAACCGTCGAATCTGTGTGCGTGACCTGGTTGAAAAGGTGGATTGGGACAATCATAAGGATCACCAAAAAGCTTGACTACCGAAAAATTTGCGAAAGGTGGGTCCCCAAAATGCTCACATAAGAACAGAAGGACACTCGCCATGAAATCAGCGCTGATCTTCTTAACGCGTACCGGGCAGCTGGAGAAGATTTCTTCCGAGTAATAGTCGCGGGAGATGAGTCAGATGAGCAGCCCATCACTATGAGCCGGAGACGAGACGTCAGTCCATGGAATGGAAGCATCCCGGATCACCAACACCAGGGCAGTTTAGAGCCGTTCCTGCGGCAGGAAAGATCGTGTTAACCATCTTCTGGGACCAAGAAGGCGTTCTCTTGGTAGATTTTCTCGAGCCTGGGCGGACAATCAACAGTGAGCACTACATAAAGGTACTTCGGTAGCTCAATAGAGCCATTCAAGAAAAGAGACTCGAAGTAGGCACTTCCAAGATAGCCCTCCACCATGACAACGCCCGACCGCACACGGCACACGCTATCTGCCAGGAGATTGCAAGACTGGGCTGGACATTGGACAACCATGCTCCAACCACCACACAGCCCGGACCTCGCGCCATCCGACTTTCACGTATTCGGCCCCCTGAAAGACCACCTTCGTGGTCATCACTTCCAGACCGACGACGAGGTCAGATGCTCTGTGAGGAAGTGGGTGAGGGACACCGAAAGCCAAGTTTTTCAGGGCATGATTTCGGCGTTGGTCCGAACGCTGGGAGAAAGGTGTCCAGTGTTCGGACCAGGTGAAAAGTCCAGTCCAGGTGAAAGGTGACTGGGTGGAGAAGTAGTATGCAATCAGAAATGTCCAAATACAAAGTTTTACAAGTTGGAACGTGTTATCTTTATAAATAAAGAAGTTATGGCACATTAAACTTACTTATTGAGCAAGCCAAATATATATATATATATATATATATATATATATATATATATATATATATATATATATTTACGTTCACACCTCTGCCGAGGATTTTGCGATTTGCGGTATCATACTTTAATAAACTATCCTTTAATTCTTGTTTGTCTTTTGATCATTTTCGTCTTTTCATATACTTTCTAAAGTGAAGCTGATTTAACCGGGATACATACATCTAATAATGGTGTCGCCGTGGTCCATGCTTTTCAATGTTTGAGGAGGCAACGCGCCTCGCTCACATTACCCTGGACTCTCCGGACATTCGGCCTTGACACCACCTGCTGTGCCGCGGCACACTCCCCGATGTTATGCCGCCCTCTTCTCCCCCTCCCTCTCCTCCAGTACGCGCACCGACCCGACTGACACAATCGGGACACCCCTATTCGGGCGATTCCACTTCACGCATACCTATCGCGACCTTAGCGCCACGTGGTGTCACTGGAAGATACATAATAGACCGACTGTACACGGGTAGTTTGTTTTTAAAATACGGATCCTTATCGACCTGCCACGCAAAGAGTTGCAAGTATGAGCAAAAATGTCGGGTGGAACATGGAGTGCACAGTCTCATAGACATGTGGTATTCTTTTTGTTGGGGTACTCGGGGGTACATTTTGGTGTATGTCTCTTTAAATATTTTTTCTCTCGATAGTTTTGTACCGACCATTTGTCTATAATACTTTGATGTACATTTACATCATAAGAGATTGCGTGATTGCCAATAATTTTGGGTGCATTATGTTCCCTAGATTCAGAGCTATCTTTTGGTGTCAGAGAGCTATCAGAGCTATACAAAACGAGCCATTGTGCTCACTGCCTATTAGGCGCGGGCTGCTGGGCTGGACACGCATTGAGAACCTATGGTAATATGGTAGGCTGCGAGGGGACGGGGAAAGTCCTCCCCCATCCCTCTCACCGAGAGCGATGGGGGAGAATATATATGCATGATAATGAGAAAATAAGGAAAGGAAAATGGGAAAGTATCACCAAAAATTGGATAAACAATTATTGCTAATCACGTAGTCAGCGTAATATGTACACGGGTAGTTTGCGAAATACGGATCCTTATCGACCTGCCACGCAAAGAGTTGCAAATATGAGCACAAATTTCGGGGTGGAGCATGGAGTGCACAGTCTCATAGACATGTGGTATTATTTTTGTTGAGGTACTCGGGGGTACATTTTTGTGTATGTCTCTTTATATGTGTTTTCGATAGTTTTGTTCCGACCATTTGTCTATAATACTTCGATGTACATTTACAGCATAAGAGTTTGCGTGATTGCCAATAATTTTGGGTGCATTATGTTCCCTAGATTCAGAGTTATCTTTTGGTGTATATATATATATATATATTTCCTTCTCAAATTTGGCACGTTCTCTTGCTCCAAAGACGCCGCCGAAATGTGCGGAGGACTGGTTCGGCCGACGCGACCCGAAAGTCTAAGTTTAAGTCAAGTTTTCGCCATGAAATACCACCCGCATTGAACAACAAAGCCCAGGGCAATGCGGTATGAAGAGTTACGAACACAGTGGTATGGGTGGGTTTCATAGCATTTCCCGATAATTTATTTTTGGACCCGTGTCGTGCTAGAACGGTCAATCCGCCCACTGTGCAGCGTCTGCACAGGATCTGTCTTGGACCCGAACATGCGCCATCCCAGCGCGGTCTATTGCGTCCCGTTTCCAGAACTGCGTAATGAGTGCTGGCGACTAACTCATTAGTGGCATTGCCCCACGGACGGCGGATCTGCACAAATACGCAAAGACCTTATTACATTACACACAGCCGCAGGCCACACACCGTCATTAGTTAATCCCTGAGCGTTTTCGACATGCCCGTCCGGTTCATTTGAGCTGCTTGTTCAGGCTCTCAAGCCACGCTATCTCGTAACAAATTGTCCACAGAATCCTGGGGTCAGAATCACATCGTTCTGGGCTTCTGCAGAATGCATTGATAATTTCACACTGTGAAAGACCTAGTGATGTTCAGCATGAAGACGACAGTTTTGTCAGGTTCTGGCTGGACCACGCTGATTTTAGCTGGGATTCATCACTATATTGATGTAGGTACCGTCCTCTTATGTGGATGGTGTCTGATGCCAGTAATCATTTTCTTACAGAACTTCGCTGGCGTTGTTCAAATGTATTACGATGATTGTTAAAAACAACATGGAGGGAAGTTTGCGGGGCATGCATCCCGTCATGGTAGGTATTTGCCCTCAGCCAACTGGACACGGGGACACCTCAGCCAACTGGACACGACGGGCATTTGGGCTACGAGAACCCCGTGTCTTGTACGATGGTGTGCTGTACCGGTGTTGAAGTCATCGGGCTGGCGAGGGCGCCTATGAAGTTTGAGAACGGTCATGTCTCGCTATCTCGCTAACAGAGGCGTCACCTGAGTGTCTGGTCCCAGCCTGCCTGCCCACCTCCCGTCCGGGTCCGGTGTCTCCACTGTCGGCTCTCCGTCGCACCTGGAAGCCACTGGCGGGCCAGGTTCACGACCCGGGGCAGGGGAACTGGCGGCCGGCCGGCCGGCGTCACGCGTGGCGTGACCTCAGACGCGTCGGTGTCGGGACCACAGATAACGGGTATTTGTGGCGTGTGCGTCGCCACGGTAAGTGGCGGCCCGCGGCGGCCGAGGCTGTGTTAGGCCGAGTCGGTCGGTGATGCCGGCGCACTTAGCTGTGCTAGGCCGAGTCGACTGGCGATGCCGGCGCACTTAGCTGTGTTTGCCGGGGCTGTGTTAGGCCGAGTCGACCGGAGATGCCGGCGCACTTAGCTGTGTTTGCCGGGGCTGTGTTAGGCCGAGTCGACCGGAGATGCCGGCGCACTTAGCTGTGTTTGCCGGGGCTGTGTTAGGCCGAGTCGACCGGCGATGCCGGCGCACTTAGCTGTGTTTGCCGGGGCTGTGTTAGGCCGAGTCGACCGGAGATGCCGGCGCACTTAGCTGTGTTTGCCGGGGCTGTGTTAGGCCGAGTCGACCGGAGATGCCGGCGCACTTAGCTGTGTTTGCCGGGGCTGTGTTAGGCCGAGTCGACCGGAGATGCCGGCGCACTTAGCTGTGTTTGCCGGGGCTGTGTTAGGCCGAGTCGACCGGCGATGCCGGCGCACTTAGCTGTGTTTGCCGGGGCTGTGTTAGGCCGAGTCGGTAGGCGATGCCGGCGCACTTAGCTGTGTTTGCCGGGGCTGTGTTAGGCCGAGTCGACCGGCGATGCCGGCGCACTTATCTGTGTTTGCCGGGGCTGTGTTAGGCCGAGTCGGTAGGCGATGCCGGCGCACTTAGCTGTGTTTGCCGGGGCTGTGTTAGGCCGAGTCGACCGGCGATGCCGGCGCACTTAGCTGTGTTTGCCGGGGCTGTGTTAGGCCGAGTCGACCGGCGATGCCGGCGCGCTTAGCTGTGTTTGCCGGGGCTGTGTTAGGCCGAGTCGACCGGAGATGCCGGCGCACTTAGCTGTGTTTGCCGGGGCTGTGTTAGGCCGAGTCGACCGGAGATGCCGGCGCACTTAGCTGTGTTTGCCGGGGCTGTGTTAGGCCGAGTCGACCGGAGATGCCGGCGCACTTAGCTGTGTTTGCCGGGGCTGTGTTAGGCCGAGTCGACCGGAGATGCCGGCGCACTTAGCTGTGTTTGCCGGGGCTGTGTTAGGCCGAGTCGACCGGCGATGCCGGCGCACTTAGCTGTGTTTGCCGGGGCTGTGTTAGGCCGAGTCGACCGGCGATGCCGGCGCACTTAGCTGTGTTTGCCGGGGCTGTGTTAGGCCGAGTCGACCGGCGATGCCGGCGCACTTAGCTGTGTTTGCCGGGGCTGTGTTAGGCCGAGTCGACCGGCGATGCCGGCGCACTTAGCTGTGTTTGCCGGGGCTGTGTTAGGCCGAGTCGACCGGCGATGCCGGCGCACTTAGCTGTGTTTGCCGGGGCTGTGTTAGGCCGAGTCGACCGGAGATGCCGGCGCACTTAGCTGTGTTTGCCGGGGCTGTGTTAGGCCGAGTCGACCGGAGATGCCGGCGCACTTAGCTGTGTTTGCCGGGGCTGTGTTAGGCCGAGTCGGTAGGCGATGCCGGCGCACTTAGCTGTGTTTGCCGGGGCTGTGTTAGGCCGAGTCGGTAGGCGATGCCGGCGCACTTAGCTGTGTTTGCCGGGGCTGTGTTAGGCCGAGTCGGTAGGCGATGCCGGCGCACTTAGCTGTGTTTGCCGGGGCTGTGTTAGGCCGAGTCGACCGGCGATGCCGGCGCGCTTAGCTGTGTTTGCCGGGGCTGTGTTAGGCCGAGTCGACCGGAGATGCCGGCGCACTTAGCTGTGTTTGCCGGGGCTGTGTTAGGCCGAGTCGACCGGAGATGCCGGCGCACTTAGCTGTGTTTGCCGGGGCTGTGTTAGGCCGAGTCGACCGGAGATGCCGGCGCACTTAGCTGTGTTTGCCGGGGCTGTGTTAGGCCGAGTCGACCGGAGATGCCGGCGCACTTAGCTGTGTTTGCCGGGGCTGTGTTAGGCCGAGTCGGTAGGCGATGCCGGCGCACTTAGCTGTGTTTGCCGGGGCTGTGTTAGGCCGAGTCGGTAGGCGATGCCGGCGCACTTAGCTGTGTTTGCCGGGGCTGTGTTAGGCCGAGTCGGTAGGCGATGCCGGCGCACTTAGCTGTGTTTGCCGGGGCTGTGTTAGGCCGAGTCGACCGGCGATGCCGGCGCACTTAGCTGTGTTTGCCGGGGCTGTGTTAGGCCGAGTCGGTAGGCGATGCCGGCGCACTTAGCTGTGTTTGCCGGGGCTGTGTTAGGCCGAGTCGACCGGCGATGCCGGCGCACTTAGCTGTGTTTGCCGGGGCTGTGTTAGGCCGAGTCGACCGGAGATGCCGGCGCACTTAGCTGTGTTTGCCGGGGCTGTGTTAGGCCGAGTCGACCGGCGATGCCGGCGCACTTAGCTGTGTTTGCCGGGGCTGTGTTAGGCCGAGTCGGTAGGCGATGCCGGCGCACTTAGCTGTGTTTGCCGGGGCTGTGTTAGGCCGAGTCGACCGGCGATGCCGGCGCACTTAGCTGTGTTTGCCGGGGCTGTGTTAGGCCGAGTCGACCGGCGATGCCGGCGCACTTAGCTGTGTTTGCCGGGGCTGTGTTAGGCCGAGTCGACCGGAGATGCCGGCGCACTTAGCTGTGTTTGCCGGGGCTGTGTTAGGCCGAGTCGACCGGCGATGCCGGCGCACTTAGCTGTGTTTGCCGGGGCTGTGTTAGGCCGAGTCGACCGGCGATGCCGGCGCACTTAGCTGTGTTTGCCGGGGCTGTGTTAGGCCGAGTCGGTAGGCGATGCCGGCGCACTTAGCTGTGTTTGCCGGGGCTGTGTTAGGCCGAGTCGACCGGCGATGCCGGCGCACTTAGCTGTGTTTGCCGGGGCTGTGTTAGGCCGAGTCGACCGGAGATGCCGGCGCACTTAGCTGTGTTTGCCGGGGCTGTGTTAGGCCGAGTCGACCGGCGATGCCGGCGCGCTTAGCTGTGTTTGCCGGGGCTGTGTTAGGCCGAGTCGACCGGCGATGCCGGCGCACTTAGCTGTGTTTGCCGGGGCTGTGTTAGGCCGAGTCGGTAGGCGATGCCGGCGCACTTAGCTGTGTTTGCCGGGGCTGTGTTAGGCCGAGTCGACCGGCGATGCCGGCGCACTTAGCTGTGTTTGCCGGGGCTGTGTTAGGCCGAGTCGACCGGAGATGCCGGCGCACTTAGCTGTGTTTGCCGGGGCTGTGTTAGGCCGAGTCGACCGGCGATGCCGGCGCACTTAGCTGTGTTTGCCGGGGCTGTGTTAGGCCGAGTCGACCGGAGATGCCGGCGCACTTAGCTGTGTTTGCCGGGGCTGTGTTAGGCCGAGTCGACCGGAGATGCCGGCGCACTTAGCTGTTTGCCGGGGCTGTGTTAGGCCGAGTCGGTCGACGATGCCGGCGCACTTAGCTGTGTTTGCCGGGGCTGTGTTAGGCCGAGTCGACCGGAGATGCCGGCGCACTTAGCTGTTTGCCGGGGCTGTGTTAGGCCGAGTCGGTCGACGATGCCGGCGCACTTAGCTGTGTTTGCCGGGGCTGTGTTAGGCCGAGTCGACCGGAGATGCCGGCGCACTTAGCTGTTTGCCGGGGCTGTGTTAGGCCGAGTCGGTCGACGATGCCGGCGCACTTAGCTGTGTTTGCCGGGGCTGTGTTAGGCCGAGTCGACCGGAGATGCCGGCGCACTTAGCTGTGTTTGCCGGGGCTGTGTTAGGCCGAGTCGACCGGCGATGCCGGCGCGCTTAGCTGTGTTTGCCGGGGCTGTGTTAGGCCGAGTCGACCGGCGATGCCGGCGCACTTAGCTGTGTTTGCCGGGGCTGTGTTAGGCCGAGTCGGTCGACGATGCTGGCGGCACTCAGCTGTGTTTGCATGTGGCTCACCCGGCACAAGCTCCTTTACTTTTTGTTGTTACATGAAAGAGGTTCTTACCCGATTATGTCTCATTGGGTACTTTTCCTGGCGTTTGGTTGTCGGAAAGTCGTTCGTGTAGAGTAGAATGTTTTCCTCGTCGGGGTGTGGGGCCGACTTCGGCAGAAGGTATGGTGAGCAGTTCTGGAAGTGGACAAAATGTTTCGTGGAAATGTATGGGATTGCGTCTCATTGTTGAGAGATGCCAGTATACTGTAGCCGTCCCCTAAAAGCTATCATAGCGATACTGCAAATGTCGCCTTTTAGGCAACATTAACCATTTACCTAGGTTTAACCTAGGTAAAATAATTGATTGATTATTGGCGTTTTAGGGCGCGTTGACATCGAAGGTCACTTTGCGCAACCTAGGTAAAATAAAACGTAAAAATATGACCTGACCAATCATAATTGACATCAGACAAGTTTAAAGGAAATAGTTCACTTTGGAAATTTTTTACCCAACACGATTTGATTATATTTTTCAATACAATTTATTTTTATATTGTCAAAAATGGCCTTATATCGCGCCGATTCAGGACAGAAGGCCGTAAATTTGTATTGTTTATCAAAACTATATGCATACTCTCTGAGTCAGAGACCTGACGTCACGCGAATGTAAAAAATGGTTCAGCCAATCAGATTCGAAAGTAGTCGCGTAAAGATAGACTCGCATTGGAGATGTGCCAACCGGCGGCCGGCGATCGCTTGCTAGCACCAGCTGCAAGCTGATTGGCTGATGGTATAGCCTCTGCCCGGGCTAGAACCAGTACAACATTCTTTCGCCAGCACCGCATTCCTTCGCCAAAAACTCAAATATATTCGGCTGGAGTCTTTTCAGCCAAGATAACTTGCAGATAGGGGTTTCCCAACACGGGCTACAAAACTGCTATCTCAGTTTAAAACTGATGTTGAAGGTGAACTATTTCCTTTAATGGTATTGACGGGCCTTGGGTGCCTGCAACCCTTTACTTGGTTGTGGAAACGTAAACAAAAAATGACTCCGGTTATCCAGATTAACCTCCAAGACAGGGTTGAGTGACATGTTTTGATCAAGTGCTCCCCAACCTCGTGCCCCTCCCGCCACAGCCTCCCGGTCCAAAGACTCACTATGCTACTCACTATACTCACTATACTACGACTACGCCAACTCAATTTGTGCTGCTCGGGATGATTTCAACTCGCGTATGGTACTTTGTAACCGGTGATAGTATGGCTTGTCAATACCAAGTTCAACTCAGCTCATGTCTCACCCTTTTACCAACTTACCAGTTCAACTCATGTCTCACCCTCTTACCAACTTACCAGTTCAACTCATGCCTCACCCTCTTACCAACTTGCCAGTTCAACTCATGTCTCACCCTCTTACCAACTTACCAGTTCAACTCATGTCTCACCCTCTTACCAACTTACCAGTTCAACTCATGTCTCACCCTCTTACCAACTTACCAGTTCAACTCATGTCTCACCCTCTTACCAACTTACCAGTTCAACTCATGTATCACCCTCTTACCAACTTACCAGTTCAACTCATGTCTCACCCTCTTACCAACTTACCAGTTCAACTCATGTCTCACCCTCTTACCAACTTACCAGTTCAACTCATGTCTCACCCTCTTACCAACTTACCAGTTCAACTCATGTCTCACCCTCTTACCAACTTACCAAGGTGCGCAGCCTCATGAGTCAACCCTCTCGGCTGATTTACGTGCCGTAAACATAACTGTATCGCCTGCTTAGTCACAAGCAGGGTGGCGTGCCTCCACAATGCGGAAAGCCAGTTATGGGACGCGACAGTCGACACAGCAAACCTGCCACGCTAACGAGCATTCTGCAGCGTCTTTCTGGTTCGTTCTTGCCGTGTATTTTGGCTGCGTTTTGTGTTGGTCAATGGAGTATTGTCCGTTTCTTTAATGTAGAGCGTCATCTTTTTTCCCGTTGTGTGTCTTGCCTGAGGCAGCGTCATTTTAATTATGTTTTGAACTTGCCGATCAGAGATAGTAATAGCATCAGTGATTTTAAGTGTTCATGCTGAGGCTTAAGTTTGTCACGGCATCGCCCATTCAAAGTCATTCAAGAGTTTCTCCGTGCCTCAGACCCAACGGTCCATGGAACATTTGAATAGAGGGCAAAACTGCTTATTAAGCACGGCATACCTGCAAGTGGAATTAATTAACTTAGAAAAGTCATATATCACAGTCAGCTTTGTGAGTATAGGTCATATCAAGGAAGAATGGCTACCAAGGTTGGTTTTAATATGGGCCCAAACATGTTTTAAAATGGTCATTTTTGCTCTCTATATGCATTTTTGCTCTCTGCGCCTGGTGACAACCAGTCAAAGTCAACACAATTTTAAAAAGCATGTAAGCACCATGCTACCTGAGTCAAAAGTGCAACACTTCAAAGTGATTAGAGATTGTCGGATGGCCTACCAGGCGGTATTTTGTTGAAGTCATGATGATCCTGGATCTGAAGAGGTACCGAATATTTTCCAAGTTTTGCTTCTTTCGTCGCTCACTCATAAATATTCGGATTATCAGGATAGGGGGGGGGGGATCGAGGGGAAGAACTGTATCAAGGGAAGGATGTAATCACGATGGGACATCATCATGATAACATCCTCCCCCCTACATTTTCCCAGTGGCCACAGGTCTACCTAATCAGCGTTGTCATGATGCTTAATATAGCATGCCAAATAGCGCATGTCATTAAAATGTTTATTCCATGGTGCCGACCACCGGGAAAAGCATCATTGAATGGATGCATTGCGTGAACGCCTTCCGGCAACTTGTAATGGAAACTCCGCGGAAAATGTTCAGTCGAACTTCGTCCATCGCAAATTCTCAGAAAACGTTCAGTGGAAAGTCCGTGCCGCAGGCCAACCTGACCGGTCCACCGCCAACTCATCACGCACACTGCTCCCGTGTGCCATGTACTATTCTGAACAGACGTCCCCATCTCTGTCTGAACAGACGTCCCCATATCTGTCTGAACAGACGTCCCCATCTCTGTCTGAACAGACGTCCCCATCTCTGTCTGAACAGACGTCCCCATCTCTGAACAGACGTCCCCCATCTCTGTCTGAACAGACGTCCCCATCTCTGTCTGAACAGACGTCCCATCTCTGTCGGAACAGACGTCCCCATCTCTTCTAAACAGACGTCCCCATCTCTGTCTGAACAGACGTCCCCATATCTGTCTGAACAGACGTCCCATCTCTGTCTGAACAGACGTCCCATCTCTGTCTGAACAGACGTCCCCATCTCTGTCGGAACAGACGTCCCCATCTCTGTCTGAACAGACGTCCCCATCTCTGTCTGAACAGACGTCCCCATCTCTGTCTAAACAGACGTCCCCATCTATGTCTGAACAGACGTCCCCATCTCTGTCTGAACAGATTTCCCCATCTCTGTCTGAACAGACTTCCCCATCTATGTCTGAACAGACGTCCCCATCTCTGTCTGAACAGACGTCCCCATCTCTGTCTGATCAGACGTCCCCATCTCTGTCTGAACAGACTTCCCCATCTCTGTCTGAACAGACTTCCCCATCCCTGTCTGAACAGACTTCCCCATCTCTGTCTGAACAGACGTCCCCATCTCTGTCTGATCAGACGTCCCCATCTCTGTCTGAACAGACGTCCCCATCTCTGTCTGAACAGACTTCCCCATCTCTGTCTGAACAGACGTCCCCATCTCTGTCTGAACAGACTTCCCCATCTGTCTGAACAGACTTCCCCATCTCTGTCTGATCAGACGTCCCCATCTCTGTCTGAACAGACGTCCCCATCTCTGTATGAACAGACTGAACAGACGTCCCCATCTCTGTCTGAACAGACGTCCCCATCTCTATCTGAACAGACGTCCCATCTCTGTCTGATCAGACGTCCTCATCTCTGTCTGAACAGACGTCCCATCTGTCTGAACAGACGTCCCCATCTCTGTCTGAACAGACGTCCCCATCTCTGTCTGAACAGACTGACAGACGTCCCCATCTCTGTCTGAACAGACTTTCCATCTCTGTCTGAACAGATGTCCCCATCTCTGTCTGAACAGACGTCCCCATCTCTGTCTGAACGGACGTCCCCATCTCTGTCTGAACAGACTTCCCCATCTCTGTCTGAACAGACTTCCCCATATCTGTCTGAACAGACATCTCTGTCTGAACAGACTTCCCCATCTCTGTCTGAACAGACTTCCCCATCTCTGTCTGAACAGACTTCCCCATCTCTGTCTGAACAGACTTCCCCATCTCTGTCTGAACAGACGTCCCCATCTCTGTCTGAACAGACGTCCCCATCTCTGTCTGAACAGACGTCCCCATCTCTGCCTGATCAGACGTCCCCATCTCTGTCTGAACAGACGTCCCCATCTCTGTCTGAACACACTGAACAGACGTCCCCATCTCTGTCTGAACAGACGTCCCCATCTCTGTCTGAGCAGACGTCCCCATCTCTGTCGGAACAGACGTCCCCATCTCTGTTTGAACAGACGTCCCCATCTCTGTCTGAACAGACTTTCCATCTCTGTCTGAACAGACGTCCCATCTCTGTCTGAACAGACGTCCCATCTCTGTCTGAACAGACGTCCCCATCTCTGTCTGAACAGACGTCCCCATCTCTGTCTGATCAGACGTCCCCATCTCTGTCTGAACAGACTTCCCCATCTCTGTCTGAACAGACGTCCCCATCTCTGTCTGAACAGACGTCCCCATCTGTCTGAACAGACGTCCCCATCTGTCTGAACAGACGTCCCCATCTCTGTCTGAACAGACGTCCCCATCTCTGTCTGATCAGACGTCCCCATCTCTGTCTGATCAGACGTCCCCATATGTCTTATCAGACGTCCCCATATCTGTCTGATCAGACGTCCCCATCTCTGCCTGATCAGACGTCCCCATCTCTGTCGAGTTGTTGGTGACGCTGACTCCCCTGTTGACGATGGTGTTGACACTTGCCACCGGTTGCGGGGACGCCAGTACACCCCGCCCTGAACAGATGGCCCCATCCCTGTGGGGCTCTCGATAACGCTGACCCTGCTGTTGACAGGTACCACCGTCTGCGAGGGATCGCCATCCTGCGTTGGAGCTTCGGCAGCGTCCTGCCGCCCGATGTGAAGCAGAACCTCTCCGAGGCCGAGGTAAGTTCTCTCCGAGTCTCCGGGTGGGCGCGAGTCTACCGGGTCTCGGCGTCGCCAGTGTCCTGCTAAGACACGTCGGCTTGGTTGTCGTCCCTCCGCGCTGCCAGTCCCTCCGCACCATGTATGTCTGGCCACAATTCTGAATCCAGTCATTGGCTCTGCGTTGGACTGGGTGATAACCGAGCTGCCAGCGCTATGGTGGTCTGGGCGTGCGAGCTGCCAGCGCTATGGTGGTCTGGGCGTGCGAGCTGCCAGCGCTATGGTGGTCTGGGCGTGCGAGCTGACAGCGCTATGGTGGTCTGGGTGTGCGAGCTGCCAGCGCTATGGTGGTCTGGGTGTGCGAGCTGCCAGCGCTATGGTGGTCTGGGTGTGCGAGCTGCCAGCGCTATGGTGGTCTGGGCGTGCGAGCTGCCAGCGCTATGGTGGTCTGGGTGTGCGAGCTGCCAGCGCTATGGTGGTCTGGGTGTGCAGCTGCCAGCGCTATGGTGGTCTGGGTGTGCGAGCTGCCAGCGCTATGGTGGTCTGGGTGTGCGAGCTGCCAGCGCTATGGTGGTCTGGGTGTGCGAGCTGCCAGCGCTATGGTGGTCTGGGCGTGCGAGCTGCCAGCGCTATGGTGGTCTGGGCGTGCGCTGAGTCCTCGCCGCCGCGGAATATTCGTGGCAAGGGATGGATAGGAGCATGTGATCCTCTGATGTGGCGGAGATGGTCAGCGACAGATACCTAGCCGTCCTCCAACCTGCAGACTCGCTGTATGGTGGACTCGGACGCTGCCATCATGTCCGTCAAGAGCCCGAAGCTATGGCATGAAGTCGCGACAAGTGTCAGCTGAAGTCACCGGTACTCCCCAGAAACTGGTACGAGGGGACGGACATCATTTGTGTGCTTTTGCTACGATCAATTAGTAAAAGACGAAGTGAAAGTGATATTTTGCAAGTATGATCACTAGAAGTGTATTATATTACGAACTTTCAGAGGGAAGAAAACGTTCCGCCGACGTGAAAATTGGTTCACGCCATCTGGCAAATCAGCTATGCTAATTTAAGTTATTATTTTGTATTCTGACCATGGTGTAAGAAACCTTTGAAGTAAAGCCAACCAGTCCAACCAAATGGACCCCATATAACTATCTTGTTGCGGCGTCATTAAGCCCCAATCATCATCATCAGCATCAGTCCAACCAACGAAACGCAACTTGCGTCAGGCAATCACAGCCGCCTGAACCTAACGTCAACCAATAACAGCCGCCTGAGCCTGACGTCAGCCAATCACAGCCGCCCAAGCCCAACGTCAGCCAATCACAGCCGCATGAGCCTAACGTCAGCCAATCACAGCCGCCTGAGCTTAACGTCAGCCAATCACAGCCGCCCAAGCCCAACGTCAGCCAATCACAACCGCCTGAGCCTAACGTCAGCCAATTACAGCCGCCTGAGCCTAACGTCAACCAATCACAGCCGCCTGAGCCTAACGTCAGCCAATCACAGCCTCCTGAACCTAACGTCAACCAATCACAGTCGCCTGAGCCTAACTTCAGCCAATCCGTACCTCTGTGCCTTACGAAATGGCTATCACAATTTCCTACTGGCTATTGACAGACTATTTCCGTTTATCATGAGCATTGCACTGGAGGCCGTGTGCACCTGGTAGGCTGTGGAAAAGGAGCGTCTCTGTGCCATGCCGTGACCGAGTAGTAAGAAATCAATGATACTTCCTGATGACAGTGCACGCCTGTTTTCCTGTTCTTGCTTACCTCACGGTATTGTCTGCGGACCGGGGAAGGCCGGCATTCTCTGTCACACTGCCAGGCCGACACAGGCGGAACTTGTACTCGGTCTTCGTCCCCGGCGTATCGCAGTCAACATTGGAAACTCAATAAGGCACGGAGCTAGTCTTGTGGAAACAGACCTGACTGGCATCGTCTCTTGTAACGTTAATTGTATATAGGATGCCGTCAGTTTGTATTGAACACACCGCGAGATGCATGCAATTGCATAGCTCCACAAGCTAGTACTGGAGCATTTAGTTTTGATTTTAGCTACCGAGCAGACACTTAGACATAACTCCTTAGAGCCAGATTTCAATTTCATAGCTCATTGGGTAAAATGCCTTCCCAGTCCGGGGCTGTAGGTCGCAGATCTCCCAGTCCAGGGCTGTAGGTCGCAGATCTCCCAGTCCGGGGCTGTAGGTTGCAGATCTCCCAGTCCGGGGCTGTAGTTCGCAGATCTCCCAGTCCTGGGCTGTAGGTCGCAGATCTCCCAGTCCGGGGCTGTAGGTCGCAGATCTCCCAGTCCGGGGCTGTAGGTCGCAGATCTCCCAGTCCGGGGCTGTAGGTCGCAGATCTCCCAGTCCGGGGCTGTAGGTCGCAGATCTCCCAGTCCGGGGCTGTAGGTCGCAGATCTCCCAGTCCTGGGCTGTAGGTCGCAGATCTCCCAGTCCGGGGCTGTAGGTCGCAGATCTCCCAGTCCTGGGCTGTAGGTCGCAGATCTCCCAGTCCGGGGCTGTAGGTCGCAGATCTCCCAGTTCGGGGCTGTAGTTCGCAGATCTCCCAGTCCGGGGCTGTAGGTCGCAGATCTCCCAGTCCGGGGCTGTAGGTCGCAGATCTCCCAGTCCGGGGCTGTAGGTCGCAGATCTCCCAGTCCTGGGCTGTAGGTCGCAGATCTCCCAGTCCGGGGCTGTAGGTCGCAGATCTCCCAGTCTGGGGCTGTAGGTCGCAGATCTCCCAGTCTGGGGCTGTAGGTCGTAGATCTCCCAGTCCGGGGCTGTAGGTCTCAGATCTCCCAGTCCGGGGCTGTAGGTCGCAGATCTCCCAGTCCGGGGCTGTAGGTCGCAGATCTCCCAGTCCGGGGCTGTAGGTCGCAGATCTCCCAGTCCGGGGCTGTAGGTCGCAGATCTCCCAGTCCGGTGCTATAGGTCGCAGATCTCCCAGTCCGGGGCTATAGGTCGCAGATCTCACAGTCCGGGGTTGTAGGTCGCAGATCTGAACGCTGGATACTTACCACACGGAGTGTTTTGAACACCTGACGAGGGTTTGAGGTATTTACTCCAGCGTAGATGCAGCAGCAGCAGTCTGGGACCTAGAGTAGAGGGCGCTAGTGTCGCTTTCGTATGGTGTAAGCTCACTGCTTGATACAGATACAGATACAGATAGTGTATTAAACAATGGGTCCACAACATGCATGGCTTTTCACCTTTGCGAGTCAGTACACTAAAACATATAATGGATACACTATAATCACCCGAGTGCCAGCCGGCCAGAAACACGCTTCAAGCCATAAGCAAAGAGATAATGTTAAAATAGCGCATATCGCGTTGGGCAGCTCAGTCTACGTCTGACGCAGAATATACTCGCGCAGGCGCTGCCGGAATCCAGCGTGGTGGGTCGCAATTGGTAGTTGGTTGTAATCCTGCACAGCACCGTAACACAGCCTGCGTCGTCCGGCTTCAGTTCTAATACGCGGCAGTGTGATATCACCAGCTCGTCTGGTATTGTGGTCGTGTTTCTGGTTGGCAGCCAGTCCAAAGGTAGCCATTAAAGCCTCTGGCTGGTCTGTCATCACGTCATGTACAGCACACAATCGATGGTACCTAACGAGTTCTCTGGCATCGAACCACCTGAGGTCACGGAACGCATCCGTCACATGCTCACGTTTGCGCCTACCGCATACAACACGAGCACAAAAATTCAGAATCTTCTGCACTCGGTGAAGCTGGGTCTCGCCACACGTTCCATATACAGATATACAGTAGCGGACAATCGACACCGCAAGCGACTGCACGATGGGCTTCAGTGCGGATCGGGGTATGACATGTCGGGCGTGACTCAGTGCGATCAGGGCACCGTTACATCGCTGTGTAAGCCGATCTATGTGGGCCTGGTAGTTAAGATGGCGGTCCATTTCGAGTCCTAGGTTCCTCACCACTTTACTTTCAATGATGTCCGCGCCACAGAAACGGATCCTAACCTCGGGCATAGTGCGTAGCATAGCCGGAGTTCCTAGCACTAACATCTGGGTTTTGTCAGCGTTCAGCTTCATCCCATGTGTACTGAACCAACGGTACATCAATTCTAGCGTGTCCTCCATGGTACGGATCAACTGGTGAATGTCGTGTTTCTTGCCGGTTATAAGGATTTGCGTGTCGTCCGCAAACTGTACAGTGGTTACCGACTCAGGCGCATCGGTAACCACTGTAGATCATTGGCGCGCTAAGATCATTGGCAAACAACATGTACAGCACGCAGCTGAGGCTGCCGCCCTGGTACACTCCAATGGTATTGGGCTTGGTCCGTGACAGGGTTGCGCTGCCGTCTCGCCGACGTATCTGCACCTGCTGCGTGTGGTCGGCGAGGTAGTTGGAGAACCAGAAAGTGTCTATACCGTACAGAGCTAGCTTTTTAAGGAGCAAATCATGCGGCACAACATCAAAGCATTTAGATAAATCACATAGTACAAGCACCGATATTTCACCACAGTCCATAGCTCTCAATACTCTATCGGTTATGACACTAAGAGCGGTCTCAGTGGAATGCCGCCGGCGATATCCGTGCTGCGCGGCGGACAGCAGGTGGTGTGACTCCAGGTAGTCAACAAGCTGGCACTGAACTACACGCTCTACTATTTTCATAGCCGCGGGTAAAATGGCGGGGCAGTGCGAACACATTTTGCTGCTATTCTGCGAGAGTGTTGTGAGGAAGTGTTGACGAAAGTGTGAGCTCTTTGTCATGGCTTCCGTGTCAAAGATGCTGGAAATGCTTAGTTTGTTCCAAACCATGTCACTTGCTCCTCTCATTTTAATTTTATATAAGCTAAAATGAAATGAAAACAAGACACCTGCTGTCGAGTGGCATGAATACATAACAATTATTATGACACTGGTTATACCTAGGCTATGAAAATACACAAAGTAACGAAGGATTATTAATCATTTAAAATATCTTTCTCTTTCCAATGTCATTCGCCTGCTTGAAATGTTTCAAAATTAGAGAACGAATCTGAAAGCATATACGGAAAGCGGAAAGAGCAATTATTGAAGTTTTCTTTAAATAATATTTGTGTTTATGAGTCTCCGGCAGGTGCTTTGTATCACAACGTGGACGGTTTTCTTTTTATTCGCAATAACCAATGCTGTTTGTGTGACACATTACATGCATTAATTGAACTTCTTCGAAATTCATTGTCGCGCCAGTTGATTGGCCTCTTATGAACAAAATGTCGCTGAGGGCATTATTTTCTGTTGTATTATGTATGGTCCTGAAAATCCCACAATTTCTGCCGGATGGTTTTTTCTTGAAAGCAGTACTTGATACGAAAACTGGTATTGTTTATGAACATTTGATCTTCAGATGCATAGTTGCCGGTAGAAGCAACATTTTTGGTAAGTGTAGATGAGAAGCAACCACAGTTATCTGTGTTATCACGGTAGGCAACAAATGAGAAGAAGAAAAAACGTGACACGTTGCGGCAGAAATGCCGGTATTATATCGCGTTACTGTTGTAAGTGTAACGGATACGTGTTGTCACATTTGTGTTTAATCTTTGCGTCTCCATCACGATCGCGTGAAACGACGATTCTGCTGTCACCTCGGAAATATTGACGCAAACCTCAGCGAGGCAAGCGAGGCAATCCTCAGCCAGCAACTGCGACGCAAGAACAGCGCAGAAAGTCAGTCTGCTCCCGGACCGGTCTCTGCCGTACCCCACACTGCCTCTGCGATGTCTCAGTCGTACACCACACTGCCTCTGCGATGGACTCTGCCGTACCCCACACTGCCTCTGCGATGTCTCAGTCGTACCCCACACTGCCTCTGCGATGTCTCAGTCGTACCCCACACTTCCTCTGCGATGGACTCTGCCGTACCCCACACTGCCTCTGCGATGGACTCTGCCGTACCCCACACTTTCTCTGCGATGTCGCAGTCGTACCCCACACTTCCTCTGCGATGTCTCTGCCGTACCCCGCACTGCCTTTGCGATGGGCTCTGCCGTACCCCGCACTGCCTCTGCGATGGGCTCTGCCGTACCCCGCACTGCCTCTGCGATGGGCTCTGCCGTACCCCGCACTGCCTCTGCGACCGCGGGCGTGATGTTGCGGTTACCGGCCGGCGGGGGACCGTCCCCCGACCCCGTCAGCTGGGCCTGAGTCATTACCGCCCGACTGAGTCAGAGTCGGGTGGGAGATGAGTCGGCGGCCTGACCGTCAGCGCGTCACCGCTCCCGACCCTGACCCCGGGACTCTGACCCCGGTGACCGCGGTGAACCCCGTGACGCGAGAGTCATGAGGTGCATGCGACTTCTGTTCCCGGGGCGACTTGAGCTGAGCTGGGCGGCTCGGAGAGCACCGTGTTGCTGCTCAGCTGGGCGGCTCGGAGAGCACCGTGTTGCTGCTCAGCTGGGCGGCTCGGAGAGCACCGTGTTGCTGCTCAGCTGGGCGGCTCGGAGAGCACCGTGTTGCTGGTCAGCTGGGCGGCTCGGAGAGCACCGTGTTGCTGCTCAGCTGGGCGGCTCGGAGAGCACCGTGTTGCTGCTCAGCTGGGTGGCTCGAGAGCACCGTGTTGCTGCTCAGCTGGGCGGCTCGGAGAGCACCGTGTTGCTGGTCAGCTGGGTGGCTCGAGGGCACCGTGTTGTTGTTCAGCGCTGCAGTCGTTGTCGGTCCGGTCAGATGACGCATGCAGCAGTGAGCGCGGCCGCCGCTGTCGATGACGATGTCGGTGTCGGTGGCGGACCCTGACCTTTGTCAATAGGTGTGCCTGTGATGCAGGTGCCGAGACGGGCCGCCGCCGCCTCACATTCCGGCCAGATCAACGGGCCGCCTCACATTCTCCGGCCAGATTGACGGGCCGCCTCACATTCCGGCCAGATCAACGGGCCGGCTCACATTCCGGCCAGATCAACGAGCCGCCTCACATTCCGGCCAGATCAACGGGCCGCCTCACATTCCGGCCAGATCAACGGGCCGCCTCACATTCCAGCCAGATCAACCAGATCAACCTCATATTCCGGCCAGATCAACGGGCCGCCTCACATTCCGGCCAGATCAACGGGCCATCACTCGCATGCAATGGCCATTGGGGACCGCTGTCTTGAAGGGCCATTAGAAGAAGGGGACCTGACGGGGAAGGACTCCTGAGGGACTGGGTGGAATATGGATCATAACGATAATACCATAGCATAAACAAATATAACCATAGCAAACCAAGCCATAGCAAACCATGGCATAGCAACAACCAACCATACACTGACGTGAGTGGTGTTGGGTTGGGTTGACGATGACGTTGTTGGGTGCAATGTTTATTTATATTATAATGCTCCAGCTTAATTTTAGTACTGAAATTATACAAATGCTCCAAAACCGACTTTTACTTATATCTCTGGAAAGCGCCGCAGAAATTATGTCGCATTCTATGAGTGCACTGACCATATGCTGCTTGTTTTGTAGAGCATAACAGTCCTCCCCCCCCCCCCCCCAAAAAAAAAGAAGAGTTTATATTCAGATAATTATGGAAGGGGCGTTTAACCCCGGCGTGGCGTCTTCCCCCACCTTACCATATATATGTATTATTGAGTTACGAGGAAACCGTTTTGCCAATCTGTGATTTCTGGTAACTTGCCAATGCCTTCATTGTCATGATGATATTGATTAGTGCGTCGCTGGAAATACGGCGCCAGATTTACACTGTTTGCCGACGGCGACAGATTTACCCTGTTTGCCGACGGCGACAGATTTACCCTGTTTGCCGACGGCGACAGATTTACCCTGTTTACCGACGGCGACAGATTTCCACTGCTTGCCGACGGCGACAGATTTCCACTTTTAACGACGGCCACCGACCAGGCAAACTTGGGTTGAAACGCTGAAACACTGTGAAAACCCCAGTCGTCCCCATAAGGTCGCAAAACAATGGACACTGTCACGCAAAATGTACACCAGAATGCCCACGCTGGGAAATCACGAGGAAAATGACACCCAAAACAAAGTTTTCCACAGAGCTCTCAGACGGGCGAGCTTTTCTTTTTCGTCTCGCACGCTGGATCAACGGGATTGGATACTGCAGCCTTGGACAGGCGCAGGACCGGCACGGAGCAGTGTCTGTGTTGGGTTTATGGTTAGAATTCCCCGTGACTGTACTCCGTTACTCCGTTACTCCGCCTCTACGCGTGATATGCACGCGACTTTTTGCGGCACCCGCGAGCTATCGTGCGGCACGACACCACTGCTACTTGTACGGAGTGGACCAGCTTTGTTTTAATGTACTCAACGACCATATGCATTGTCAAAGTTAATGCATTATTTGTATAACTACTTACTGCCGTCAGTGCTGTTCATTGATAAGTTAATACATTAAATTTGAGGCACTTTCCAACAGGAAAACATTTTGTTGTCTATTAAAAGTTTAGGGAGTAATTGTGCCTTATGGAAAATTTGGCCCAATGTTCTTTGAAGAAACTGAAGCAACGAAGTCGCTGGTTGGTTTCAGTTTTCACCACCAGACACCGCACTCAACTAGAGAGTTCGACTGTGGGTGGGCCGCTGGGTACAGAGCAGAACAACAAGTCCATGATCAACAATGCATCGATACTTGTTTGTTTATTAAATGCACTAAAAGCTGTATTGAACCAGTTGTAAAACGTTAATTATCTTCTTTTTTAATGAATACCAGCTAGCACTTGTTGAATTCTTACCATGTGACAATGGGATAAACCAGTGCTGGGAGCCACCCTGGGTCCCCTGACTGGCGCTGCAGTTTCTCCAGTCATCCCCTCTGGTCCTGCACTTCGCTGGCAGTGTCGTTACAAGGTCCCTTTTCAGGAATACCTTCTCGATAGCGACGCGCCCCCTTAGCCGTGTCCAACTATCGATTCGTGTGTCTTGCCTGCCCCGCCTACCCGGCAACTCATTGTTATGATCGCAGCAGATACAGTGGTAGTGAGCCAGATACCTGTATTCAGGACTAGACGGAGCGCAGCAGGTGCGCACGCAGCCAGTCAACACGGAACCGAGCAATGGCCGCCAAACAGCTGACAAACAGCTGACCACAACAACTGAAGGAAGACACTGCTAAATCATACAATCATACATAATTATAACTGATCCATACACCTCCCCCTGAGGTTCACAAACAAAACACAAATCCTGATCCATACACCTCCCCCTGAGGTTCACAAACAAACAATGATCTTCACAATTCCCCCCTTACACATAAGACTTTTGCGTAGGATCGACTTGTAGACGGTTAGGGGGGCGCGACTCCCTCGTGCTGCGTCGACGGGTCGCGTTCGATTCGTCCGCGAATCGAACTCGTTTGGCGGGAGGGTCCTTTCTTGTCGGTGGAGTGGTAGTCGCGACCGGCTGTGGAGGAATCTCGTTGGTGGGGACGAGTGGGCGACATGGACGTAGGAAGCGTCGATTACGCCACAGGATCCGTCCGCTCGGAAGCTTCACCAGGTAGGTCCGGTGACGTCCGATGGCGACGATAACCCCTATCCTGTCCCAGAGGCCCGTCTGGTGATCTTGCATCGTGACGTGAGATCCCATCTTCATCGGTGGGAGGGGTCGAGAGGCTTCGTTGTAGCGGTCCCGGGCGGCTTCCCGTTGAACTTGAGCGCGCTTGTCACACTCGTCAGCGGCCTGACGCCATCGGCTTGCGAAGGCGGTGTGGTGCATCGGCACCGTGGACCTGAGCGGGTGGCCGAAGAGGGCCTCGGCGGGCGAACGGCCGTCAGCGCGGGGTGTGTTCCGGAGCTCTAACAAACCTCTTGTGTACAGCTCCTCGTCGAGATGACCAGCAGTGCTGCATTTCTGGATCAGCCGCTTCACACTCTTCACAGCTGCCTCGGCGTGTCCATTTGACTGTGGATAGTGTGGCGAAGATATCTGGTGGGTGACTCCCCAACGCTTCATGAATTCTCGGGTGTAGCGCGCTGTGAACTGCGGCCCGCCGTCCGTTTTCAGGCAGTTCGGCACACCGGTGACAGCGAACACGTGACGCAGGTTGCAGACAAGAGTTCTCGCTGTCGCTTCACGGCCGATAGAGATCGTGATGGGCCAGCCGGAGAGACGGTCAGCGACGACCAGCCAAGATCTGCCAGAGTGCGAGAAGAAGTCCGCTGACATCGTCTCGAAGACGCGGGTCGGCTCTGGGTCACTGATCATCGGCTCCTTCTGCTGTGACGGTAGATACCTCCGACATGCTGAGCAGGCTGACACGGTGTCATAGATCTGCTGGTTCAGGCCGGGCCAGTAGACGGACTGTCGAGCGCGTCTTTTCGTCCGCTCCACGCCCTGATGACTTGCGTGAAGACGCTGAAGGATGTCCCGTCTCAGGCTTCGTGGGATTAGCAGACGTGCGCCACACAGGATGATGCCATCGTCAATGGTGAGGCTATCTCTCATCGACCAGTAAGGACGAAGACTGGACGGTAGATCAGACTTTTGATCCGGAAAGCCGCTTCGGATGACGTCCACCAGAGCCTGGTATTCATCGTCGCTCCGCCCAGCAGTGCGAATGTCATCGATGAGCAGGTCTGGAGCAGGCGCTGGGGAGCATTCGACGTCGGCGAGCTGCTTGACGCTAGCCAGCGCCACGCTGCGGAGGTGATGTTCGATGTCAGCTTCTGCTTCCTGATCATCTTCCGTTGGGTTGTCCACTGGAGCTCTTGATAGCGCGTCAGCAATGCAATGAGTTTTGCCGGACTTCCATACTGCGTTGAAGTGGTATGGTACCAACTTCTCGCGGAGGCGGAGGAGACGAGGGTTCTCAATCTGTGCTAGAGATTTCTGATTGAGCAGCGGGATCAGAGGACGGTGGTCACAGACGATGTCGAACTCCTTCAGGCCAGCCAGGTAGAGGTGGTTTTTCCGAACAGCCCAGCAGATGGCAGTCATCTCCAGTTCGATGACGGCGTATCGGGATTCCGTTTCAGAGACGAAACGAGAGCCACACTGGATCAGACGCCACTGGTCGTCCTGAAACTGAAGGAGGGCGTAGGACAGTCCGTGCAGTCGAGTGGCGTCGGTATGCAGGGCTGTGGGGAGGCCTGGTTGGAAGAATGTCAGCACAGGGGGCGACACCAAGGTCGCTTTCACTGCCTCGAACGCGTCCTGGTGGATGCTGGTCCAGCACCAGTGGTTTTGGGGCCGGAGCAGGTCGCGCAGCGGGCCGGCAGCATGTGCAGTTTCCGTGGAGAAGGAGGCCAGCTGGTTGACTAGCCCCATGAAGCTGCGAAGGTCGGTGATATTGTGCGGCACCGGGAAGTCTGAGATGGCGCGCAGCTTGCGCCGATCCACAGTGAAGCCATCCTTGCCGACCTCGAATCCGCAGTATTCGACCTTCGGCTGGGCGAACTGCAGCTTCTTGGAGTTGAGGGTGATGTTGTGTTCCGCACACCGTTTTAGAACCGTGATGACGTGCTGTAGGTGAGACGAGTAGGTGTCGTCGTGGCACAGGATGTCGTCGATCACCTTGCACGTTCTGGGGATTCCAGAGAGTGCGACGTCACCTCGGCGGTTGAACTCATCTCCTGACGAGCCGAGACCCTGGACGCATCTCTCGAAGCGGAACCTGCCCCAAGGGGTGATGAAGCAGGTCAGGTTTTTCGATTCCTCTGCGAGCGGAACTTGAAAGTAGCCATTCTTGGCGTCGAGCTTTGTGAAGAACTTGCTGTCCTTGTCGATGCTGGTGATGACGTCGTGGCAGGACGGTGCGGGGTGCGCGCCGCGGCGCACGTACCGGTTCAGCATCGTCAGGTCGACAGATCCTGACGTCGACGGTGTCTTCACTACTGCCCTCTGTAGGCTTCTTGGGTACGATGACCAGAGCGTGGCACCACTCCGTCGGATGGGTGACCTCGGAGATGATGCCGTCTCGCAGGAGTTTGTCCAGCTGCTCCTTGGCCTTGTCCCTCCAGGCGAATGGAATGGAGCGGGCTGCGGTGATGGCGTACGGCTTGGCGTCGTCGTTGAGCACGATCTTCATCGGTCCCCCGACCATCTCTCGAAGTGGTCGGTCGAGATCGAAGACATCGGGGAAGGCGTCCTTCAGCATATTCAGGTGCTGGTTCTTGACGGCTTCAGACGGTTCACCCTGTTCAGGATGCCAGACAGGATACTGCTTCTTCGCTGGCGTGAGTTTGGACGGTGGTCCACTTCGTGCTGGTATCGTCTGATGACCGGTATCGTCCGAGGAGGCCAGCTTGTGCACGCGGTGGCTGGACGAACCGACATCATCGGAACAGGTGTTGAAGTTGGGCGGTCTTCTGCTGTTGACCGGTCGAGGCGGTGTATCGACTTGACCGATCTGCTTCGGGAAGTTGGGCGGTAGAATTCCGAGTTCGACGCACTGAACCCACGACAGCAGGGCGCCGGCTACGTTCAGAATGACGCAGACGGTGACGGACGATGCAGTCTCGGCACCCAGTCTGAGTGTGCACTGGAACGTCCCTCTGCAGTCGAGTTCGCCCCCAGCTGCGCCGAGTAGACGATCCGGTGACGGCGACAGGTCGTCCACGTTGACGCCGATCCTCCGAGCCTGCTGGATACCCATGGCGCAGACTTCTGCACCGCTGTCAGGGATCCAGGGGATGACGGCCTGTCCAAGGGAGTGCTGAATCTCGATGTCTACTTGCGGCGTTCGTCGTGCCGATAGGCCTCGGACTCGAATCCCGTGCATGTAACGTCCTCGGGGCGGCGGGGATGCCTCTCGCTGTGTGCTCCGTGAGTCTGGAGATGCTCCTCGCGGTCTGCTTCGCGAGTCTGGAGACGCTCCTCGCGGTCTGCTTCGCGAGTCCGGAGATGCTCCTCGCGGTCTGCCTCGCGAGTCCGGAGACGCTTCACGTTGTCTGTTCCTCGTGTCCGGAGAAAACAGGCGATATCGCTGTTGATGATGCTGTTGAGATGGGGTGTGATCCTGCTGTCGAGGCCCATCTCTTGTCTGTGCAGAACTGGCGGTCCGAGGCTGGCCGCTCCTGCACATGGATGAGAAGTGATGCAGTTTGTCGCACGTTGAGCAGCGGTGGTTGCGGGCGGGGCACGAGGACAGCCGGTAGTGCCACTCGCCGCCGCAGTAGCTGCACTGCCTGCTCGGCTGGCTCGGCGACACGTCTCCAGGGCAGCCGCGGCTGGGACTTCTCCGTCCGCGGCGGTACGCCGAAACGGCGTTGAGTCTGTCACTTGTTATGGCAGAGGCGTTCGTGAATGCGTTCTCGCGAACGCGGCAGATATCGATGGTTTTCTGCAGCGTTAGCTCCTGCTCGGAGAGCAGCGCTTGTACAGCGGCTTCGTCATGCAGTCCGGTGATGATGCGGTCACGAATTCGTTCTTCGGTGCAGTGACCACAGAAGTCACCAAACTCGGATATCTCCTTAAGCGCGATGAGGTAGTCATCAAACGTCTCGTCAGGTGCCTGGTCACGGCGATAGAACTCCCGGCGGTCTAGCACGACGTTGCGCTGTTTCCGCAAGTAGCTTTCCATCGCCGAGATGGTGTCCTTTAGACTGGTAGTCTCTGCGATGTCGATGCCGTACTTAATGATACGGTGCCATTCGTCGTCTACAAGAGTGTAGAGTGAAGCTCGCTGTTCAATCACTGATAGCTGGTCCACACCGGTTAGCATGTGGTACGCCTTCAGCCGTTCTTGCCAGGTGGCGAACTCCCGGAGGCTGGCACCGCCAAAAAGACGGGGTGCTGGTGTTGAAGAGCCTGGCGGCTTTGGGCGAGCTGCTGAGGGTGCATCCTGCTGTGATCTCGCCGCAGAAGTTGCCACAACTTGTGATGAAGCTATGGCCGCCAGACGTTCTTCTCGCTGATTCGCCGTCTCTGCTTGCTGGCGGATGAGTTCCGTCAGGCTCGTGAGTGCTGCGGCAAAACCCTCCATCCTGGCACTTGCAAAACGTCAGCCGCCAGCGGGGCTTGAACCCGCGATCCTCAACGCTGACCTCGCACCTCGGTCGCGCGCCCTTGACCACCAGGCCACGGCAGCTGCAGGTGAGTCGCGTGGCAGAAGCAGGTAGTTCGGCGAAACTTCTACAGTCTGCCACAAGGTGGCGGTGGCGACATCCGACACAGGTCACCGATCGATGCGAGGCTGTCGGCGAGACGAAATTTAAACAGGTAGTAATGAATCACTGGAGCTCAGTCCGATTATCACAAAATCTACCGACCGCGCCATGTTATGATCGCAGCAGATACAGTGGTAGTGAGCCAGATACCTGTATTCAGGACTAGACGGAGCGCAGCAGGTGCGCACGCAGCCAGTCAACACGGAACCGAGCAATGGCCGCCAAACAGCTGACAAACAGCTGACCACAACAACTGAAGGAAGACACTGCTAAATCATACAATCATACATAATTATAACTTATCCATACACTCATCCACCGCCTTTGGCTCGACTGACTGAAGACGACAGACTTCATAGGGCCAGTGACGGGTGACCGAGATTTACCGCACGGCAGGCGTTGTCGGCGTACTCTGGGGAGAACAGGGTACGTCCCGACGTACTCTGCGGAGAACAGGGTACGTCCCGACGTACTCTGCGGAGAACAGGGTACGTCCCGACGTACTCTGGGGAGAACATACGTACTCTGGGAGAACAGGGTACGCCCCGACGTACTCTGGGGAGAACAGGGTACGTCCCGACGTACTCTGGGGAGAACATACGTACTCTGGGAGAACAGGGTACGCCCCGACGTACTCTGGGGAGAACAGGGTACGTCCCGACGTACTCTGGGGAGAACATACGTACTCTGGGAGAACAGGGTACGCCCCGACGTACTCTGGGGAGAACAGGGTACGTCCCGACGTACTCTGGGGAGAACAGGGTACGTCCCGACGTACTCTGGGGAGAACAGGGTACGCCCCGACGTACTCTGGGGAGAACAGGATACGTCCCGACGTACTCTGGGGAGAACAGGGTACGCCCCGACGTACTCTGGAGAGAACAGGGTACGTCCCGACGTATTCTGCGGAGAACAGGGTACGTCCCGACGTACTCTGGGGAGAACAGGGTACGTCCCGACGTACTCTGGGGAGAACAGGGTACGTCCCGACGTACTCTGGGGAGAACAGGGTACGTCCCGACGTACTCTGGGGAGAACATACGTACTCTGGGAGAACAAGGTACGCCCCGACGTACTCTGGAGAGAACAGGGTATGTCCCGACGTACTCTGGGGAGAACAGGGTACGTCCCGACGTACTCTGGGGAGAACAGGGTACGTCCCGACGTACTCTGGGGAGAACATACATACTCTGGGAGAACAGGGTACGCCTCGACGTACTCTGGGGAGAACAGGGTACGTCTCGACGTACTCTGGGGAAAACAGGGTACGTCTCGACGTACTCTGGGGAGAACAGGGTACGTCTCGACGTACTCTGGGGAGAACAGGGTACGTCCCGACGTACTTTGGGGAGAACATACGTACTCTGGGAGAACAGGGTACGCCCGACGTACTCTGGGGAGAACAGGGTATGTCCCGACGTACTCTGGGGAGAACAGGGTACGCCCCGACGTACTCTGGGGAGAACAGGGTACGTCCCGACGTACTCTGGGGAGAACATACGTACTCTGCGGAGAACAGGGTACGCCCCGACGTACTCTGGGGAGAACAGGGTACGTCCCGACGTACTCTGGGGAGAACAGGGTACGTCCCGACGTACTCTGGGGAGAACAGGGTACGTCCCGACGTACTCTGGGGAGAACAGGGTACGCCCCGACGTACTCTGGGGAGAACAGGGTACGTCCCGGCGTACTCTGCGGAGAACAGGGTACGTCCCGACGTACTCTGGGAGAACAGGGTACGTCCCGACGTACTCTAGGGAGAACAGGGTACGCCCCGACGTACTCTGGGGAGAACAGGGTACGCCCCGACGTACTCTGGGGGGAACATACGTACTCTGGGAGAACAGGGTACGCCCCGACTTACTCTGCGGAGAACAGGGTACGCCCCGACGTACTCTGGGGAGAACATACGTACTCTGGGAGAACAGGGTACGTCCCGACGTACTCTGCGGAGAACAGGGTACGCCCCGACGTACTCTGCGGAGAACAGGGTACGCCCCGACGTACTCTGGGGAGAACATACGTACTCTGGGAGAACAGGGTACGTCCCGACGTACTCTGCGGAGAACAGGGTACGCCCGACGTACTCTGGGGAGAACAGGGTACGTCCCGACGTACTCTGGGGAGAACATACGTACTCTGGGAGAACAGGGTACGCCTCGACGTACTCTGGGGAGAACAGGGTACGTCCCGACGTACTCTGGGGACAACAGGGTACGTCCCGACGTACTCTGGGGAGAACAGGGTACGTCCCGACGTACTCTGCGGAGAACAGGGTACGTCCTGACGTACTCTGCGGAGAACAGGGTACGTCCCGACGTACTCTGGGGAGAACAGGGTACGTCCCGACGTACTCTGCGGAGAACAGGGTACGCCCCGACGTACTCTGGGAGAACAGGGTACGTCCCGACGTACTCTGCGGAGAACAGGGTACGCCCCGACGTACTCTGGGAGAACAGGGTACGCCCCGACGTACTCTGGGGAGAACAGGGTACGTCCCGACGTACTCTGGGGAGAACATACGTACTCTTGGAAGAACAGGGTATGTCCCGGCGTACTCTGGGAGAACAGGGTACGCCCCGACGTACATCGAACAATCTCAGCTTCCCAGTTGTTGGAGAATCCCCTCCATCAACATCAACATCATTGTCAACGGCGCCGCTTTGGTTCGAGGTGTTGGATGTTCCGGTGTTGGATGTTCAGGGTAGCAAACGGCCTGTACGTTCGATGCGTCCGCCATCTCAAATATTGTCATCACGCCCCAGTTGCGGGTCTGTATTTACCTAGTGTAAGTGGCGTTGCCATGATACTGGTCGAGTGGTGAAATAGCTGCGTCTGCTTCAAACGGCACATGATCTTAATGCAGTCGACACTTGTTAGCAAGGGCGGCGCCACCTTCTGAAAGTTGGGGGGGGGGGGGGGGGTGGACGGAGGCATTTTGAAGTCGATTATTTCCATGCTACGCCCATAGGCGTAATTTTAAATCCGAAAATGTTTGGGGGGACGTGTCCCCCCCTCACCTCCGCCGCCCATGCTTGTTAGTCATACCAGCCGAAGCTCTACGGCTTATATAGCCGGTTTTGTTACATAATTGTTGGGTATTAACCAGTTATATAACCAATCTAATAAATGATTGACCTGTGTGATGGTCCGACTCCATCTTCCTTGTCAGACGGGCTGGGATGGTGACACGATCTCGAAGCCTGTGCAATAATCTATATTACTATTTGATAAGCGTCTTTCTGTCTGTCTGTCTGTCTGTCTGTATGTCTATCTGTATCTGTCTGTTTGTCTGTTTGTCTGTTTGTCTGTTTGTCTGTTTGTCTGTTTGTCTGTTTGTCTGTTTGTCTGTTTGTCTGTTTGTCTGTTTGTCTGTTTGTCTGTTTGTCTGTTTGTCTGTTTGTCTGTTTGTCTGTTTGTCTGTTTGTCTGTTTGTCTGTTTGTATGTTTGTCTGTTTGTCTGTTTGTCTGTTTGTCTGTTTGTCTGTTTGTCTGTTTGTCTGTTTGTCTGTTTGTCTGTTTGTCTGTTTGTCTGTTTGTCTGTTTGTCTGTTTGTCTGTTTGTCTGTTTGTCTGTTTGTCTGTTTGTCTGTTTGTCTGTTTGTCTGTTTGTCTATCTGTCTGTCTATCCGGCACCGCTCAGTTTATTCAGTTTCAAGTCCCAGTTAATTCACGTGCTGAATTGGTGCGGATACCTCCGTCCCGGAGATGCCAGCTAATCGTCCAGCGGAGCGGACGGGTTAGCACTAGTGTGGATACTATCCGTCGTCTATGCTAATAACGGGAAGGGAAGCGGGGAGGGGGCGGAGGCTACCGTCGCACTATCATGTGATGCAGCAGGTATGGAAGTGGGTCAGTTGGTCTAGTCGGCTCTGGGTGGGGTTGGTGAGAGGGCGGCGGCGGCGCAGCGGCGCCCGGGGGTGTCCCGTCGGCCTCGGAGCTGACATCGATACCAGCCAGGGGAGATCCCGCCGACCGCCGGCGGTGTCAGCGGCACACCGACGCAGCCCAGCTCAGCGTCCGCCTCCAGCGGGGCTCCGGCCGTCCCCACAGAGTCGTGCCCAGCGGGGCTCCCCGTCCCCACAGAGTCGTGGCCAGGGGGGCTCCCCGTCCCCACAGAGTCGTGTCCAGTGGGGCTCCCCGTCCCCACAGAGTCGTGTCCGCCTCCCCGTCCCCACAGAGTCGTGTCCGCCTCCCCGTCCCCACAGAGTCGTGTCCAGGGGGCTCCCCGTCCCCACAGAGTCGTGTCCGCCTCCCCGTCCCCACAGAGTCGCGTCCGCCTCCCCGTCCCCACAGAGTCGTGTCCTCTGTCCAGTTCCCGAGGCTGACTGAGGCAGACATTGCCAGAACAGGCTGGCCTTGGGTTCAGATTGTTGCCGGGGTTTGAGGTAGCTGACCGGTTGTGCGGCATCTGGCCGCCGCAACTGTCCACTTGGGAAACATCGCCGTTGGAGATGTCAAGATACATTGTACATTGTACATGCATTGCAATGTGGTTATGATCCACGGTGCCCATGTAGTATGTTGTTTGCTGGTGAGAATGGAGATTCTTTACTGGCGGTGTAACATTGTTTTGTAGACTCAATGCTACCACAGTAGAGGATTGGATGCGACTGATATATGTTCTGTACATGTCGGCGGCAACATATTTAAGTGCGACCTTTGCGAGATATTTTGGGCTACTAGCAGAACCGGATACTTATGTATCCTACACGGTTCGCAGTTTGGCTGATGTAACTTGGGCTGTTAGCAGTATTAATATGGCAACAACGGCATGTGGTACGGCTGAGTCGGCTTCCATTACTATTAGTGGTGCTGAAGTTGTAGATGTCATTTCATCAGCATTTCAGCGTCAAGAAGAGAAATGTAATCATTGAGCCTCAAATTTAGGGTGCTTTCAAAGTCAAACAATATTGTAGTGCCTCATGGTGGCCGGCCACTGCACATTTGTGCGCACTATATATTGATCTCATTAAGTTTAAATCTGTTGATGAGATCAACTTCCTTGATTTTGCTTAGCGCTAAGCAGAGCTTGTTGCGCGGACCCTGCCCCCACCATCCGATCACGCATCGCCCGGTCACGGACAGAATTTAGGGGCGTTTTGCGTGCCCAAACATACCTGGACAGTGGACACGGTCCGCCTGGCCCATTGATGTCACTTGGCCTTGAACGCGACCGCTGCCGCCAGCCGCAGGCCATTCCAGTTCTGGGTTAACACTTAACAGTGAGCGCGGTCTCGCGGCAAATGGTTTCATGTTTGGCCAGAAAGTTTCACCTGTACCCAATGCAAAGCTCCTTTTCGATTGGGCGCATCAACTGTCGTCGCTACGTCATATGGCAGAGTAGTCCGTCCAAAGTCGGGAGAAATGTTCAGTTTGGCATGATGTACATGCTGCAAATGACAAATATTTAGCAGAAGTTGGCATTACGACTAAGCCCACTAATGTCATTTCCTTTCGGAGACTATCCGATGAAGTACAAAACAAAATGTCGAGAGCCCCACTCCGCTGTGAGAAAATGCTGATACACTGTATGTGTATCATCTTAGCCTCACCTCAGTTTGTAAATGAGTTCGTCCAAAGTCCTTCGCACCCTTGTTAGGTGGGATGCTCGACTTGATACGGGCTGGCGCCCAGACTCTGTGTGATTTGCGTTTGACTGGGACGGCCTGAGATGGGCGGCAGCGGGCGCAGTCAGATGGACTCATCAGGCAGCCCGAGGTGGGCGGCAGCGGGCGCGGTCAGATGGACTCATCAGGTAGCCCGAGGTGGGCGGCAGCGGGCGCGGTCAGATAGGCTCATCAGGCAGCCTGAGGTGGGCGGCAGTGGGTGCGGTCAGATAGGCTCATCAGGCAGCCCGAGGTGGGCGGCAGCGAGCGCGGTCAGATGGACTCATCAGGCAGCCCGAGGTGGGCGGCAGCGGGCGCGGTCAGATGGACTCATCAGGCAGCCCGAGATGGGCGGCAGTGGGTGCGGTCAGATAGGCTCATCAGGCAGCCCGAGGTGGGCGGCAGCGAGCGCGGTCAGATGGACTGATCAGGCAGCCCGAGGTGGGCGGCAGCGGGCGCGGTCAGATGGACTCATCAGGCAGCCCGAGGTGGGCGGCAGTGGGTGCGGTCAGATAGGCTCATCAGGCAGCCCGAGGTGGGCGGCAGCGGGTGCGGTCAGATAGGCTCATCAGGCAGCCTGAGATGGGCGGCAGCGGGTGCGGTCAGATAGGCTCATCAGGCAGCCCGAGGTGGGCGGCAGCGGGTGCGGTCAGATAGGCTCATCAGGCAGCCTGAGGTGGGCGGCAGTGGGTGCGGTTAGATAGGCTCATCAGGCAGCCCGAGGTGGGCGGCAGCGGGCGCGGTCAGATAGGTTCATCAGGCAGCCCGAGGATCAGGCAGCGAGTGCGGTCAGATAGGCTCATCAGGCAGCCAGAGGTGGGCGGCAGCGGGCGCGGTCAGATAGGCTCATCAGGCAGCCCGAGGTGGGCGGCAGCGGGCGCGGTCAGATAGGCTCATCAGGCAGCCCGAGGATCAGGCAGCGAGTGCGGTCAGATAGGCTCATCAGGCAGCCAGAGGTGGGCGGTAGCGGGCGCGGTCAGATAGGCTCATCAGGCAGCCCGAGGTGGGCGGCAGCGGGCGCGGTCAGTTAGGCTCATCAGGCAGCCCGAGGTGGGCGGCAGTGGGTGCGGTCAGATAGGCTCATCAGGCAGCCCGAGGTGGGCGGCAGCGGGCGCGGTCAGATAGGCTCATCAGGCAGCCCGAGGATCAGGCAGCGAGTGCGGTCAGATAGGCTCATCAGGCAGCCAGAGGTGGGCGGCAGCGGGCGCGGTCAGATAGGCTCATCAGGCAGCCCGAGGTGGGCGGCAGTGGGTGCGGTCAGATAGGCTCATCAGGCAGCCCGAGGTGGGCGGCAGCGGGCGCGGTCAGATAGGCTCATCAGGCAGCCCGAGGATCAGGCAGCGAGTGCGGTCAGATAGGCTCATCAGGCAGCCAGAGGTGGGCGGTAGCGGGCGCGGTCAGATAGGCTCATCAGGCAGCCCGAGGTGGGCGGCAGCGGGCGCGGTCAGTTAGGCTCATCAGGCAGCCCGAGGTGGGCGGCAGTGGGTGCGGTCAGATAGGCTCATCAGGCAGCCCGAGGTGGGCGGCAGCGGGCGCGGTCAGATAGGCTCATCAGGCAGCCCGAGGATCAGGCAGCGAGTGCGGTCAGATAGGCTCATCAGGCAGCCCGAGGTGTGCGGCAGCGGGCGCGGTCAGATAGGCTCATCAGGCAGCCCGAGGTGGGCGGCAGCGGGCGCGGTCAGTTAGGCTCATCAGGCAGCCCGAGGTGGGCGGCAGCGGGCGCGGTCAGATAGGGTCATCAGGCAGCCTGAGGTGGGCGGCGGCGGGCGCGGTCGCGGGATAGGATACCGAGGACCGTGGCTGTGGCTTTCCGGCACGTGGAGCTTTCAACTCTAAATTCTGCTGAACAGGAATGTTGCGCGTGGATGGCAGGAATCAGGATCCACGCAGCACACACTGCGTGAGGAAGAGCTCTGACCCCAGAAATCCGTCCCAAACAAATGGTTCTACCTAAATTCATAAAATAGAAGAGACTCCCATGATCTCGTCTGTGTGTCTCCGCCGACACTCGGGTATGCAGCTGATAGATACCGACTGTGTACATGTGCTGTATGCATACTAGTGGTGTCAATCGGTTACCGAAATTTTGGTAACCGAAAAAATGTTGTGACCGATTTGGTAATCGGTCGGTCAGGCTTATACATTTTTGGACACTTCTCGGTCAGCCTAGTCTTAAAACAATTCACTTTTTTTGTCACACTTTTAGACATTATATCCAGCAAATTTGCTTCAAATTCAATCAATTAATGTATATACTAAATAGAACACATTATTATATCAATATTGAAGATATTGCTCACAAGAGGAAGTGAGGTCCTTAAAAATAAGTATTGTATACCATCTTAAGTAGCAAGCACAAACCAGTAACCAGTATGCCCCTCCAACTTTGGCCAGATTAAATTTATTTCTTCCTATGTATGTATTTATGTAATATGTATTCTGCTGCAAATTAATATGAAATGATTGAGGTCACATTTTTTCCATCCTTTGTCAATGTACTTTCAGTCTTGCTTGCAGGATCCTCTACTTTGCTTTGTAAATGTGTTTGGTTCCTTTTTTCACAATTATACTGGCTTTTTGGAAACTGTACATGTGTTTAAGATGTTAACAAAGCTTTTTTTGCCAGTGTGTTATCTACATCAATAAGTATACAATTTGAAATCGGTCAAATTTTGGACATTTTTGGCTTCAACCCAAATCGGTCGGTATTCGGTCAACCGAAATGCCTCCCATTCGGTATCGCCTTGGAATCTGTCAGGATTTTTTTTTAAAAATGACATCACTAATGCATACGTGTTTTCAGTGTTATCACTCGGGAGATTTTCCGACTGGGGACTGGCGAGTGGCGGCATGTATCCGCCGAGTCTGCGGCGGGAAACTTGGCGGGAACATACACTGAGGACTACGCTGTACTCTGGCAGTGTCCTGATCCGTGTTTTGTGTAGCACCCGATTTGGTTCTGAGCTGGCTGTGTGCTTTGTTGGGTCTCCTCTGTAAGCCGCGTGGGCTCGAGAGTCGCGATGCCGGGCGTGGGAGTGGTCCTGCGGAATCGCCGCCGCCACTGACCACGGTTAAAGGGACATTGCCACCTTTCTGAAAGTTGTCAAATATACGCCGGTTGTACCCGAAAATATGAAGTAAGTGCTGCTGAAAACGATGGTGATATTTTTTCTCTCGAAAACTTCACTCAATTTATAATAATTAAGTTTTTAAAATTTGGGTTGATGACGTCATTATTTATCTAAATAGAGCTATAAATAAATCCTTTACGCTGCCAAAGTTTGGCACAATTTTTGTCAGACAATTCTGGCGATTCAAATACAATATAGGTACCAGGTAAACTGTCGCAATCACTTGAACACCGAAGTCTTGTCACTGAAAGCTCCACATACCACACATCGAATTCTTGGCATCGTTTGAAAATTGCATTAGAGTTTCACTTTATAGAAGTCTAGTTATCCTGATATAACCCACGGTAAATATAATACACCCAGCGATCTAGAAACGAAACGCTTAAATATCTCCAAGGTTTACCTTAAAACAAGTCGACTATCATCACCATTGGGTAAAGAGAGAAGACGTCATCGGCTTTAAACCCCTATTCAAATACACGTGGGGTTTATTTGTTACAATTGTCAAGACCAAGCCCGAATTTCTTTTCGAATAGACCTATGTGGTTGTTTTAACTGCTACCCTACTTAATTTCAAAGCAAATCCAACAACATGGCTATCTCAACTCAAAACTAATGTTAAGATGGGAATGTCCCTTTAATACCGAGATGCCGGGCGTGGGAGTGGTCCTGCGGAATCGCCGCCGCCACTGACCACGATTAATACCGAGATGCCGGGCGTGGGAGTGGTCCTGCGGAATCGCCGCCGCCACTGGCCACGATTAATACCGAGATGCCGGGCGTGGGAGTGGTCCTGCGGAATCGCCGCCGCCACTGACCACGGTTAATACCCGGATCGCTTCCTCCCCGCACACGCTGATCGCACCCTCCCGGTGTTCAGAGCCTGGCAAAGACATGGTATTCGGGGTTTTATTCTGTAGAATCTCCTCAGTATTTGTACATGTGTATTTTTAGGTAAAAAATATTCGTATGAAAAACTTTCAGTAGATATATTCACATTTCGGTGTGCGTTTTCTGCTGGGGTTGGGGATGCAGATTGAAATAGGCATGGTGATGTACAAATTGTCGACGCTCTTCTGCCCAGTAAGCACGCCTTTACATATGCAACCCATGCCAAAGTGGTATACATCATGATCAAAACCTCGCGCCTCAGGCTTTCCAGACTGATGCTTATTCGACTCTGGCGGGCATTGACGCGAAGTTCCCCGCGTCTGGAGATGTTTCCTCTGGAGTCACGCACTTGTGGTCAGTTCACTGGAGGGCATACCGATCCCGCCCATCGCCCGGGAACACGGAACGACCCGCCTCCGGTCCCGGAAACACCCACTTCCGGAAAACTGAGCGGAAACGGCGAGCATTACGCCGCTGAGTATTGGGGCAGCCGCAGGAACACCGCCCTGCCACGCGCACCACTGCCGCCGCGCCGCCGCCGCCGCCGCCACGCGGGCGCCTCTCCTGACTCGTGGTCGAGCTGCGGCCGATGGAGGGACTCCCGCACGGCGCCTGTGTCACCATTTCTGACTCCCGCACGTCGCCTGTGTCACGCTTGTCACCATTTCTACGTACGGCGTGGTGGCGCGGGCTGGTCGGAGCGGGCGCAGTGGGTCCGCGCGGCGCATGTGTCACCATTTCTGCGTACGGCGTGGTGGCGCGGGCTGGTCGGAGCGGGCGCAGTGCAGTGGGTCGGTGTGGGCGGCGGCCGGCCTGGGTCGGAGGGCAGGGGTCGAGGCGGCCTGAGATAGCGAGCACCGCGCTGTGAGTGGGCCCGTCCGATACGAGCCGCCGGACGCCGCTGGTCTCCGATCACTGGACAGCGGATGTCCCGGTCTGGGGCTCGCGCCACTAATCGACAGCACATGACTGCTACTGGCTGGACATCTGAGTGAAACCAACCCCCCTCCAAATGCCGCGTGACCATAACGGGGCGAAGCATGACCATATATGGCAGGTCCAAAGGTTGATTTTGTTGGCGCACTTCGGCTATTGTGTTGCCGCACTATTATTTTACCGGTGTAGGGGTGTAGGTGTTGTTTTGATCACGTGATACATTTATTATCGCTAAACAGTCAACTACTCATATTAATTTATTACTGACCAATATATCAATATTGGTCAGTAATAAATTAATATGAGGAGTTGACTTTATATATGTCAATATAAATGTTAACAATTTCGTATTGCATTAGCTGAGGGCGGGCTTGGTCACATGATAAATGCAGCCATGTTTTGTTTGTATTGAATAGGGAGGGTCTAAAAAAACTGTCCAGATTAGCAGGCAAGCCCATGCTCCGAAACTACTGGACCGATCTGAGTGATTTTTTCACCATTCAATTTGAACTGGTCGGAATGGGTGCCGTTTTGAGTTTTGTCCACTTTAGTCTAATCTAAATTAACCAAATTGGATCAAAAGCTGTAGTTCAAATTTGCAGGCAAGCCTATGCTCCGAGGCTATGGGACCGATCTGCGTGATTTCTGCACCATTCTATGCGGCATGGTGCAAAACGGTGCCGTATTGCGTTTTATAGAGATTGGTTTACTCTAAGTGGACCAAATTGGGCCAAAACCACCAAAAACCGTTGCAGGCAAGCCCATGCTCCGAGACTATTGAACCGATCTGCATTATTATTATTTCCACATTCAGTCCGACGTGGTCCAAAATGGTACCGTTTTGCGTTTTATCCAGATTGGTTCATTCTAAGTAGACCAAATTGGACCAAAACCACCGAAACCAGTTGCAGGCAAACCCATACTACGTGGCTATATAACCGATCTGCATGATTTCTTCACCTTTCGATCCGGCGTGGTCCAAAACGGTGCCGTTTTGCGTTTTATACAGATTGGCTTACTCTAAGTGGACCAAATTAGACAAAACCCACCAACAACTGCTGCAGGCAAGCCCATGCTCCGAGGCTATGGGACTGATCTGCGTGATTTCTTGACCATTCGATCCGGCGTGGTCCAAAACGGTGCCGTTTTGCGTTTTATACAGATTGGTTTACTCTAAGTGGACCAAATTGTGTCAAAACCACCAAAAACCGTTGCCATTGGTATGGAGCTGTCCGCTCCGGAGCCATGCTACTGCAAAATATGAAGGTCAAAATAAAAATAAAACTGAAAAACTCAATTATTTGTGCACATCCAAACGCAATGGTGAAAACCACATTGTTCTACCTTGATTTGTTTAGGAGTTACTGAAGAAAACCACACGTAACTACCTCGGGGGTCACCTGAGTTGACCTCGTAGAGGTCACAACAAAAGTGTGACATCGGTCTTTGCATTTGGCACAAGAATGGTGGATCTAGAGAAAACTGACCAGTTAGCCATTTCCTATGAATTTATACGCGTTATAATTTTTCCCGATTGAATGATAATGAGGTCACGAAATCGACCTGACCTTAGGTAACCGATATACAAAATCCGATATATATATGAATTATAGGTACTTACGACCTAATCAATCTTGTGAGTTTCAAACAGCTCGGTCAAACACTAATTTTGGTACGACCACAAACTTTTTAAAAACCTGTTTGGAGGTGGGGTCACTTAACGTTACCTGTTGACCTGGCCTGAGACGACCCGAGGACAACAAATTCACATACTGCTGGTAATTGATGCCCAAAAAAAACTGCCAAATTCTGCCAAAAAAAAATATGAAAAACTGCCAAAAAAAAGGACGAAATACGTGCTACGTGCCTGTGTGGACTGTGGTTAGTTAACAGCCATGCCACTGCAACTTAGCAGTAATGCGCATGTATAAGTCGCTCAGCTTTTTTAGAAGCGGAAAGTACGCTAACTTAGTCAACAAGTCACATCTCTAGGCAGTGGCGTCGCCACAATTTTTTCGTGTGTGTGGGGGGGGGGCAGCCATGGGTTTGGGGGCCAGCCCCATTGGGCTAATGTTAAAATCCTGCGAATCGGGAGGGGACGGTGGACTGGCTGGAGTGATCCTCGGGGGGGGGGGGGGGGGCACCCATGTCTCTAGGTACCACTGACACAGCAAGTAGGGGGAGTATCCCGAACTAAGTTGGCAGTGGCGCACGCAGGGGGTCAAAAGGGTCAGCTCCCCCCCCCCCCCCCCCCCCCCGAAATTTATGAGGGGCACGCATCAAAATTATTCTGGCCCATACCTGGCAGGGGCTCGGTCTTGATCAGGCCTGATCGAGGCAAGGGCCCGGTGCTGGCAAAGGCGTGATATGGGGCCCGGCCAGGACGAGGGCCCGGTCACAACAGGGCCCGCTCCTTGGAAATTATTTAATACTGTTAGTTCCTGGTAGGGGCCTGATCGAGGCAGGGGCCCGGTGCTGGCAGAGGCGTGATATGGGGCCCGGTCAGGACGAGGGCCCGGTCACAATAGGGTCCGGTCCTTGCATATTCTTCAATTGGGCCCGTTTCTGGTAGGGGCCCGGTCTTGGTCAGGCCCGATCGAGGCAGGGGCCCGGTGCTGGCAAAGCGTGATATGGGGCACGGTCAGGACGAGGGCCCGGTCAAGACCAGGGCCCGGTCACAACAGGGCCAGTCCTTGCATATGTTTTATAATACGGGCCCCTTTCTGGTAGGGGCCCGGTCTTGGTCAGGTCCGATCGAGGCAGGGGCTCGGTGCTGGCAAAGGCGTGATACGGGGCCCGGATAGGACGAGGGCCCGGTCACAACAGGGCCAGCTCCTTGCAAATTTGTGGTACGGGCCCGTCACTGGTATGGGCCCGTTCCTGGTAGGGGCCCGATCAAGGCAGGACCCCGGTGCTGGCAGAGGCGTGATATGCCGTCACAACAGGGCCCGGTCCTGGCAAATTATGTATACGGGCCCGTTCTTGGACAGGCCCGATCGAGGCAGGGGCACGTTGCTAGCAAAGGCGTGATATGGGGCCCGGTCACAACAGTGCCCGATCCTTGCAAATTATTGATACGGGTCCGTTCTAGTGGCACAGGCCCGTTCCGAGTAGGTGCCCGGTCTTGGTGAGGCCCGATCGAGGCAGAGGCCCGGTGCTGGCAAAGGCGTGTATCAGTGGCCCGGTCAGGCGTAGAGCCCGGCTCCACCGTATCCCATATACTCAGCCTATATCTCGTTGAGCTCATGAATCCACGCCCCCCCCCCCCCCAACTTCAAACCTGTGGCTGACCCCTTGCCTGCTCCCCATGTGCTACCGCCCCAGAACAAAACAAAAACGAATGAGATGACTGCAAGTCCACGTAACCAGGCTTGTATCCTCGTATTCCGTGTCTGATATTTGGCACATTCGTCAACTACATCGCCTTACGTCCTGCTTTCATATATTTGAAAAGGCTCCAAAATCCAACGGACAATTTACGCATCCTTTCTAGCATTATTTCACCTTTATTAATTATTTTCACAAGTCCGGAATACTCGAGGCATAGATAACAGGAGACCTGGATTTGACACGAAATTCAGGCTTCTGCAGTAAGGGGCCGAAATTTGAAACGGAGCTGTTAAGCTGATACACTTGTATGTCTCGGCTCGTGAAAATGTGAGTCCAGCACCGTCGTTCACTGCTGTACTTAAAATAAGAGTCCGAATATTTCGTGTCAAATCCAGGTCTCCGATTTCGTGACTATTTTTTACCATACACATGTCTTACAGTTGGCTAAATTGCAGGGGGCAAACATAGTTTTGACCCCTGCCCTTTACAAGGGGGGGGGGCAATCTGCTCCCGCTGCCCCCCCCCCCCCCCCCCGGTGGCGCTGTCCATGCGGAGGTGCATTCGCCCCCTACACCGCTTTTCGTCTTGCTTCCATATTTTACAAATTATCCCAGTCAGACAAAGTTTTTTTCTACATATCCCTTTCTCGTCATGGCAATTTTTTAAATCACGAAGCCATCTCGGGTTTCTTGTGTTTTTGCTTCTTTAAAGGGAATGTTTCACCTTTCTGAAAGTTGTAAAATATACGCTGGTTGTAGTAGAAAATATGAAGTAAGTGCTGCTGAAAACGATGGTGATATTTTTTCCCTCGAAAAGTCACTTAACTTTATACAAATTAAGTTTTTAGATTTGGCGAATGACGTCATTATTGAGCTATAGACCGCCGCTGATTGGCTGATAAAATGGGATTGGCTTAAAAAGTGGCTGTCAGCCAATCAGCTTCTGCACCAGCCTGGAGTAATTTTGCAAATGGTAAATTAAATTGCTTAAAGGCGGTTAAGTTTTGGGGGAAATGACCTTAGTAATTTAGACATTTAAATAACGGCCCAAGATAATGGCTATCTCAGTTTAAAACTAATACAAAGGTGAAACATTCCCTTTAAGCTACCGATGTTGTGACTATTTTCGACCATAAACATACTTAAAGGGATATTGCCACCTCCGGAGGATTTCTAAAAAGCAACTTAAATGAATGGCGGGGATCAACAATCATGTATGCTCAAGTTCAAATTTGTTGATCAACAGGTACTGCGTCGACAGTAATAATGTCGACAGAAGCCTCGGAGAGTTGATCAACAGGTACTGCGTCGACAGTAATAATGTCGGCAGAAGCCTCGGAGAGTTGATCAACAGGTACTGCGTCGACAGTAATAATGTCGACAGAAGCCTCGGAGAGTTGATAAACAGGTACTGCGTCGACAGTAATAATGTCGACAGAAGCCTCGGAGAGTTGATCAACAGGTACTGCGTCGACAGTAATAATGTCGACAGAAGCCTCGGAGAGTTGATAAACAGGTACTGCGTCGACAGTAATAATGTCGACAGAAGCCTCGGAGAGTTGATCAACAGGTACTGCGTCGACAGTAATAATGTCGACAGAAGCCTCGGAGAGTTGATAAACAGGTACTGCGTCGACAGTAATAATGTCGACAGAAGCCTCGGAGAGTTGATCAACAGGTACTGCGTCGACAGTAATAATGTCGACAGAAGCCTCGGAGAGTTGATAAACAGGTACTGCGTCGACAGTAATAATGTCGACAGAAGCCTCGGAGAGTTGATCCAACAGGTACTGCGTCGACAGTAATAATGTCGACAGAAGCCTCGGAGAGTTGATCAACAGGTACTGCGTCGACAGTAATAATGTCGACAGAAGCCTCGGAGAGTTGATCAACAGGTACTGCGTCGACAGTAATAATGTCGGCAGAAGCCTCGGAGAGTTGATCAACAGGTACTGCGTCGACAGTAATAATGTCGACAGAAGCCTCGGAGAGTTGATCAACAGGTACTGCGTCGACAGTTATAACGTCGACAGAAGCCTCGGAGAGTTGATCAACAGGTACTGCGTCGACAGTAATAATGTCGACAGAAGCCTCGGAGAGTTGATCAACAGGTACTGCGTCGACAGTAATAACGTCGACAGAAGCCTCGTAGAGTTGATCAACAGGTACTGCGTCGACAGTAATAATGTCGACAGAAGCCTCGGAGAGTTGATCAACAGGTACTGCGTCGACAGTAATAATGTCGACAGAAGCCTCGGAGAGTTGATCAACAGGTACTGCGTCGACAGTTATAATGTCGACAGAAGCCTCGGAGAGTTGATCAACAGGTACTGCGTCGACAGTAATAATGTCGACAGAAGCCTCGGAGAGTTGATCAACAGGTACTGCGTCGACAGTAATAATGTCGACAGAAGCCTCGGAGAGTTGATCAACAGGTACTGCGTCGACAGTAATAATGTCGACAGAAGCTTCGGAGAGTTGATCAACAGGTACTGCGTCGACAGTAATAATGTCGACAGAAGCCTCGGAGAGTTGATCCAACAGGTACTGCGTCGACAGTAATAATGTCGACAGAAGCTTCGGAGATTTGATCCAACAGGTACTGCGTCGACAGTAATAATGTCGACAGAAGCCTCGGAGAGTTGATCAACAGGTACTGCGTCGACAGTAATAATGTCGACAGAAGCCTCGGAGAGTTGATAAACAGGTACTGCGTCGACAGTAATAATGTCGACAGAAGCCTCGGAGAGTTGATCAACAGGTACTGCGTCGACAGTAATAATGTCGACAGAAGCCTCGGAGAGTTGATAAACAGGTACAGCGTCGACAGTAATAATGTCGACAGAAGCCTCGGAGAGTTGATCAACAGGTACTGCGTCGACAGTAATAATGTCGACAGAAGCCTCGGAGAGTTGATAAACAGGTACTGCGTCGACAGTAATAATGTCGACAGAAGCCTCGGAGTTGATAAACAGGTACTGCGTCGACAGTAATAATGTCGACAGAAGCCTCGGAGAGTTGATCAACAGGTACTGCGTCGACAGTAATAATGTCGACAGAAGCCTCGGAGAGTTGATCAACAGGTACTGCGTCGACAGTAATAATGTCGACAGAAGCCTCGGAGAGTTGATAAACAGGTACTGCGTCGACAGTAATAATGTCGACAGAAGCCTCGGAGAGTTGATCAACAGGTACTGCGTCGACAGTAGTAATGTCGACAGAAGCCTCGGAGAGTTGATAAACAGGTACTGCGTCGACAGTAATAATGTCGGCAGAAGCCTCGGAGAGTTGATAAACAGGTACTGCGTCGACAGTAATAATGTCGACAGAGGCCTCGGAGAGTTGATCAACAGGTACTGCGTCGACAGTAATAATGTCGACAGAAGCCTCGGAGAGTTGATCAACAGGTACTGCGTCGACAGTAATAATGTCGGCAGAAGCCTCGGAGAGTTGATAAACAGGTACTGCGTCGACAGTAATAATGTCGACAGAAGCCTCGGAGAGTTGATCAACAGGTACTGCGTCGACAGTAATAATGTCGACAGAAGCCTCGGAGAGTTGATCAACAGGTACTGCGTCGACAGTAATAATGTCGGCAGAAGCCTCGGAGAGTTGATAAACAGGTACTGCGTCGACAGTAATAATGTCGACAGAAGCCTCGGAGAGTTGATCAACAGGTACTGCGTCGACAGTAATAATGTCGACAGAAGCCTCGGAGAGTTGATCAACAGGTACTGCGTCGACAGTAATAATGTCGACAGAAGCCTCGGAGAGTTGATCAACAGGTACTGCGTCGACAGTAATAATGTCGACAGAAGCCTCGGAGAGTTGATAAACAGGTACTGCGTCGACAGTAATAATGTCGACAGAAGCCTCGGAGAGTTGATCAACAGGTACTGCGTCGACAGTAATAATGTCGACAGAAGCCTCGGAGAGTTGATAAACAGGTACTGCGTCGACAGTAATAATGTCGGCAGAAGCCTCGGAGAGTTGATAAACAGGTACTGCGTCGACAGTAATAATGTCGACAGAGACCTCGGAGAGTTGATCAACAGGTACTGCGTCGACAGTAATAATGTCGACAGAAGCCTCGGAGAGTTGATCAACAGGTACTGCGTCGACAGTAATAATGTCGGCAGAAGCCTCGGAGAGTTGATAAACAGGTACTGCGTCGACAGTAATAATGTCGACAGAAGCCTCGGAGAGTTGATCAACAGGTACTGCGTCGACAGTAATAATGTCGACAGAAGCCTCGGAGAGTTGATCAACAGGTACTGCGTCGACAGTAATAATGTCGGCAGAAGCCTCGGAGAGTTGATAAACAGGTACTGCGTCGACAGTAATAATGTCGACAGAAGCCTCGGAGAGTTGATCAACAGGTACTGCGTCGACAGTAATAATGTCGACAGAAGCCTCGGAGAGTTGATCAACAGGTACTGCGTCGACAGTAATAATGTCGGCAGAAGCCTCGGAGAGTTGATAAACAGGTACTGCGTCGACAGTAATAATGTCGACAGAAGCCTCGGAGAGTTGATCAACAGGTACTGCGTTGACAGTAATAATGTCGACAGAAGCCTCGGAGAGTTGATCAACAGGTACTGCGTCGACAGTAATAATGTCGGCAGAAGCCTCGGAGAGTTGATAAACAGGTACTGCGTCAACAGTAATAATGTCGACAGAAGCCTCGGAGAGTTGATAAACAGGTACTGCGTCGACAGTAATAATGTCGACAGAAGCCTCGGAGTTGATAAACAGGTACTGCGTCGACAGTAATAATGTCGACAGAAGCCTCGGAGAGTTGATCCAACAGGTACTGCGTCGACAGTAATAATGTCGACAGAAGCCTCGGAGAGTTGATAAACAGGTACTGCGTCGACAGTAATAATGTCGACAGAAGCCTCGGAGAGTTGATAAACAGGTACTGCGTCGACAGTAATAATGTCGACAGAAGCCTCGGAGTTGATAAACAGGTACTGCGTCGACAGTAATAATGTCGACAGAAGCCTCGGAGAGTTGATCAACAGGTACTGCGTCGACAGTAATAATGTCGACAGAAGCCTCGGAGAGTTGATCAACAGGTACTGCGTCGACAGTAATAATGTCGACAGAAGCCTCGGAGAGTTGATCAACAGGTACTGCGTCGACAGTAATAATGTCGACAGAAGCCTCGGAGAGTTGATCAACAGGTACTGCGTCGACAGTAATAATGTCGGCAGAAGCCTCGGAGAGTTGATCAACAGGTACTGCGTCGACAGTAATAATGTCGGCAGAAGCCTCGGAGAGTTGATCAACAGGTACTGCGTCGACAGTTATAACGTCGACAGAAGCCTCGGAGATTTGATCAACAGGTACTGCGTCGACAGTAATAATGTCGACAGAAGCCTCGGAGAGTTGATCAACAGGTACTGCGTCGACAGTAATAATGTCGACAGAAGCCTCGGAAAGTTGATCAACAGGTACTGCGTCGACAGTAATAATGTCGACAGAAGCCTGGGAGAGTTGATCAACAGGTACTGCGTCGACAGTAATAATGTCGACAGAAGCCTCGGAGAGTTGATCAACAGGTACTGCGTCGACAGTAATAATGTCGACAGAAGCCTCGGAGAGTTGATCAACAGGTACTGCGTCGACAGTAATAATGTCGACAGAAGCCTCGGAGAGTTGATAAACAGGTACTGCGTCGACAGTAATAATGTCGACAGAAGCCTCGGAGAGTTGATCAACAGGTACTGCGTCGACAGTAATAATGTCGACAGAAGCCTCGGAGAGTTGATCAACAGGTACAGCGTCATCATTTAATTTCCTATGCTTCTGAGAAAATCCGGCCGCCGTTTCACGGCGTCGCCTCGCGCTGCTTAATGTGTGCGTGCAGCGTGTGCTGATAATGTATGTATACACAGTGTGCCGTGGGGCGGTGCCGTCAGCTCTTGACGCCCTCTGAGTCGGACCTAGCTCTGCCGACTGTCCTCGCCATCCCGCTCGCCGCTCACGCTGTGTGCAGCGGCAGAGCGTGATGCGGCTGGCCGGCAGCAAACGTGCCCAGTTGCTGGCCGGCAGCAAACGTGCCCAGTTGCTGGCCGGCAGCGAACGTGCCCAGTTGCTGGCCGGCAGCGAACGTGCCCAGTTGCTGGCCGGCAGCAAACGTGCCCAGTTGCTGGCCGGCGCGGCTGCTGCAGCTGGCCGTACATTATTCCACCAGTCATGGCGCTCGTCTAGCGGGTCTTCCCCTGACGAGATTACCGGCTGTCGGTACGTGTAGCAATCCCGCGTCAACACGTCTGACCCTGCTGCTATGTGCCCACGGATCTTCCCCTTGGTAGATCCCCTTCCTGGCGGTTCCCGACTGCGACTTCGGCCGGCACTCCTGTCCAATATGTCACGGACGCCGTGTAACCATGAGGTCGGATATCTTTCAACCCAACTCATTATCATCATGACCATCTAGTATAACTTAACCAGCACCTGCAGACCCGGGTGGCTGACTCCCGGGGCGAGCTCATCAGACCATCTAGTTCAACTTAACCAGCACCTGCAGACCCGGGTGGCTGACTCCCGGGCCAGCTCATCAGACCATCTAGTATAACTTAACCAGCACCTGCAGACCCGGGTGGCTGACTCCCGGGGCCAGCTCATCAGACCATCTAGTACAACTTAACCAGCACCTGCAGACCCGGGTGGCTGACTCCCGGGGCCAGCTCATCAAACCATCTAGTACAACTTAACCAGCACCTGCAGACCCCGGTGGCTGACTCCCGGGGCTAGCGGTGATTGCCGGTTGCCAGCCCTCCTTGTCCTGGCTCTGCCCGGGCTGCAGGCATGCATATTGCATACTGAAGACAAGGGTGTGTCCTAGCCACTCCCCATACCGCAGTCCCCGCCGGACCGCCAGCGATGTGATGGGCGATATCGGCTGTAAGGTGGCCCGGTGGCAGAGCTCAGTGCAGCTGTGCTGAACTGTGCAGCAGCGCCGCAGCACCGCAGTCCTGGCCGTGGACCACGTTAGCTGCGTGCTGCCGGGTGCACACATACACGGTGTGTACCGTCATCAGTCGTCACCCACTGGGCCGCCAAGGAAAAACGCTGCCAAGCTGCTGGATTTCGGGTATTTGCCAAACTGCCAATGCATGTCCGACAGTTGCAGTTGCTCGGACGGGCGGTGGACGGTGAATAATGAACAGTGAACAGTGGACACTGAACAGAACAGTGGACAGTGTACACTGAACAGTGGACACTAAACAGTGAACAGTGGACACTGAACAGTGGACACTAAACAGTGGACAGTGAACAGTGGACAGTGGACACTGAACAGTGGACAGTGGACACTTAACAGTGAACACTAAACAGTGAACAGTGGACACTAAACCGTGGACAGTGGACACTGAACAGTGGACAGTGGACACTGAACAGTGGACAGTGGACACTGAACAGAACAGTGAACAGTGGACACTGAACAGTGAACAGTGGACACTGAACAGTGAACAGTGGACACTGAACAGTGGACAGTGGACACTGAACAGAACAGTGGACACTGAACAGTGAACAGTGGACACTGAACAGTGGACAGTGGACACTGAACAGAACAGTGGATAGTGGACACTGAACAGAGCAGTGAACACTGAACACTGAACACTGAACACTAAACAGTGAACAGTGGACACTGAACAGTGAACTCTAAACACTGAACAGTGGCCAGTAGGTCAGAGAGTGGACGGACGCTGAACATACAGAGCTGGTTGGCGCCGAGATGAACTGTACTTATGAGCTAACCACGTTACTTCCAAATCGCAGAGTGACTGCCTCTCTGTTAAGACAGATGTTTTGAAAAGAAATCGAACAATCGGGGATGGGGGATTCCTGATCTTCAAGTGTTTGTTTAGCAGCGAATAATGCTCTCACCGTGAGGCCAGGGACGTGGCAGGGGGGGGGGTGGCACTGGGGTCATGCCCCCCCCCCCCGCTGATAGCTGATAGCACGCGTTTATGACTTGAGACATAAAAGACATAAAGACATAAAAGAAAAGTGCAACAAAGAGCCTCTTGGGCCCATCCGAGGTTGCACCCCCCCCCCACCCCACCCCCCCCCCCCCCCCCCCCCTCCACCAGTCTCGCCCCTTCAAATCACCTTACTCTACCTGCATAAAAGAAGGCTAATCCCACGAGTATTTATGAACTAATCCCTTCTCTGTAATGTATTTATCTAATCTAATTTTGAAGGAAGCAAGTGTCACTGCATCAGCGACATCCCCTGGTAGCATATTTCAATGTCCTACAACCCTTCTACTGAAAAATGACTGTCGTAGCCTAGTCCTACTTTGTTTCATAATGAGTTTATGCTGATGACCTCTACCTCGATTTTCCCTATTGAACTCAAACATACCCTTTAAATATCCAGAATGCTGACTATTTACAAATTTGAAGACTTCAATTAGATCTCCTCTTAGCCTTCTATATCTAAGTGAAAACATACCCAATTTCTTTAATCTATCTTCATAAGGTAAACTACCAAGACAATTAACCATTTTGGTTGCCCTTTTTTGAACTCTTTCTAACAACCAGCAATCTTTCTCATATGTTGGAGACCAGGCTTGTACACAATACTCCAAATGTGGTCTAACGTATGCACAATACAGTTTTGTTATTACCTTTTCACTCTTGTAGGAAACATTTCTGTTAATGGCCCCTAGCATTCTAAGTGCCTTTTTCCTAGCTTCTACAACCTGGTCTGACGCTGATAGTCTATTGTTTACCACGACACCTAAATCTCTTTCCTTTTCAATCTGCTCCATTTTCTGCCCACCCATTTCATACCTATGTTTACTGCTAACCCGTCCAGCGTGCATAATCTTACATTTACTCAAATTGAATTTCATCTGCCATGCTTCAGACCACTCAACTAGCTTGTCCAGATCTGATTGAAAAACATCCTGATCATGTTTTCCTCTAATAATCCTGACAACTTTTAGATCGTCTGCAAATTTCAAGACTTTGCTGTCTATACTGTTCTCAATTGCATTCACAAATACTATAAAAAGCAATGGGCCCAGGACTGAGCCCTGTGGAGCCCCACTGAGAACCTCCTTCCATTGTGATTGGCACCCATTCAATATAACCCTTTGCTGGCGTCCTGAAAGCCACGTTTCTATCCAATCCAGAATCTTGCCCCTGATCCCATGAATTTTAAGTTGCAACCCCAGTCTTGTATGGGGGACTTTGTCAAATGCTTTACTGAAATCAAGAAAAGCTACATCTAGCTGTTTACCCTGATCAAAGCTATCTGTTGCAACATCCAAAAACTCCAGAAGATTAGTTAAACAAGAACGGCCCTTCCTAAAGCCATGCTGTGTATCCTTGATGAGTTCATTTTGCTCCAAGAATTCAACAATCTTATCTTTGATGATTGATTCAAGCACCTTGCAGACTAATGAGGTCAGACTAACCGGTCTATAGTTTTCCTCTTTACTTATATCTCCCTTTTTATGAATAGGAACAACATTTGCTCTTTTCCAATCAAGTGGAATTTTACTATCTGCGAGTGATTTAGAAAATATTATGGCTAATGGAACCGACAACTCCCTTTCAGATTCTCTTAAAAGTCTAGCATGGATTTCATCAGGTCCTTCTGCCTTGTTAGGCCTTACTTTCTTTAGATATTCTAGAACAAGTTCACTACTTATGCCACCTAGCTCTCCTATAGTCTCCTCTGTCTCTAGCTCAGGCTGAAGTGCTGCAATACTACTCTGGTCCTCGATAGTAAAGACAGATTGAAACTGATCATTAAGCACTTCAACCATTTCACTGTCCTTGCTAACTAACACATCATCTACCTTAAATGGACCTATATTTTTGGAAACTGTACTGAACTTATAAAAACTGAAGAACTTCTTACTATCTGCATTACAATGTCTAGCTAAATCAAGTTCCTTTGCCCTTTTAGCTGCTCTGACCTTTTTCTTAACTGAATTTCTTGCATTCTGGTAGGCCTTCTGATTTATATCTAGTGAAGATCCCTTCAAAATGCCAAATGCACTTCTTTTAGCTTGTATAGCACTCCTTACTTCTGGGGTAAGCCAAACTGGTTTGCCCTTGGTTCTGTTACGTTTGTGCCTGAGGGGTATATGCAGATTCTGAATTTGGCTTAATCTAGCTTTGAAAACATTCCAGGCCTCACATGCATCTAAACCTGCCAACTCAACGTTCCATTTTATCTGTGCGAGGTCATTTCTAATACCATCAAAATCAGCCCGGCTGAAGTTTGGAACCATAATAAGGTTATCTTTGGGCCTCATGTCTGATGAGATATTGAATTTAACCATATTGTGATCACTGGTTCCTAGACCTGCACAAATACTTATGTCACTAACTAGATCACTGTTGTCTGAGAATACAAGGTCTAGAATGGAGCAATGTCTGGTTGGCTCTGTTACAAACTGATGCATGAAAAGCTCCTTCAAAGATTTGCCTATACAACCTACACTCATTTGTTTCCTCTGCTATACTTTCGTATCCTCTTAAGTTAAAATCTCCCATAATAAGACACTGAGCCCGAAAGTTCCTACGTATTTCCTCACAAATATCTTGGTCTGTTTCAGCTTGGGAGTTCCTTGGAAGATTCCCTGGTCTGTAAAATGCACCTATCCTCAACCTTCCTCTGTTTCCTGTACCAATTTTAATGTCAAGCCAGATTGATTCTACTTCTTTTACTTTACTAGAATCATCAACTCTAGTAGTGCAGTACAAGCTATTTACATATACAAACACTCCGCCCCCCTGCCGTGATTCTCTGCAGTATGAGAACATGTTATACCCTTGTAACTCGAAATCCTGTAGCCTATCCCTATTATACCCCTCACTAACCCATGTCTCGGTTACACAAATGATATCAGGCTTTTCAAGGGCAACATAACACTCAAACTCATCAAATTTAGACCTAATACTTTGGGCATTCAGCAACACACATGTGATCTTATACTTTGAGCTGACTCTACTAATTCTGAGGGAATTATGATCTACTGTCCTATTCTGACATGAACTTCTACCAATGCTTACTTCCTGATGCCCTAGTACTAGCGTCCCTGAACCCCCCCCCCCCCCCCCCCTCCTACCTAGTTTCCCTGAAGGACACTTCTGTAGGCATCTCCCAAAGCCCTTGCCCCCTCATCCGATAAGTGAAGCCCATCCTTCATATAGTACCTACGCCACTCATAGAACTGATCCCATAAGTCTACATAACTAAGCCCCATAGCTGAACATAAGTTCTGAACTGAGCTGTTCACAGACAGAGCTCTCGAGTACCACTCCTCACTGGCTCCACAGCGAGGGAGGATGCCAGTCACAATGACTGGTTTCCTGGACTCCTTCAACCTCTGCAGCAGGCTCCGGTACTCCGCTACTATTCTCACACTCTGCCTAGGTCCTATGTCGTTCACCCCCACCTGTAGTATAACTGTCTCCGGGCTACTCCTACCAAGTTCTGCCTCAATGACAGGGCCCATATCAACTACTCTTGCCCCTGGTTTGACTATACATCTGTCCCTCTTCCCACAGAATGTTCGCCTTAAGGGCCTTACCCTTGAGTCCCCAACCACTAAATGCTGAATCTCTTCCCTGTCACTTTCAGCTGCTGACTCTAACGCACTGAACCTATTTGCTATTGTAACCTGCGGATGTTCTCTGGGGCTGTACTGCCTGACTCTACCCTGAACTTTTGTCCATCCCTCCTGATCCCCTTCCCTCTTCCTCCTCCAGATTCTGCTACCACCCTCCATTACCCAGCACCCCTCCTCATCCTTACTGTCTGTGGCCCTAGCATTACTTTCCACAATGTTGAGTCTCCAGAAACGTGACCCTCCAACACACTTCCAAACCCCAGCCGCACTATCCACCTTTGCCTTATCCTCCTCCCTTATGCCCCTATCAGAACTACCACTGGTCCCTGATCCTGTAGGCTCCTTTTCTGACCCCCTAACCACTATCTGCGCATACGTTCCTTGGTCAGGAGCTACACCCTCCTGCGGCTCATCTCTACACCTACACTTACTTAACTGCGCCTCAAGCTCTGCTACCCTAGCCTGGAGGGCCTCTAGCTCTGCTACCTTCGCCTGCATCCTAGTCATGCTCATTTGAATACACTAGTAACTTAGGTATATAACTTAGGTACTATGCACTTTTCAATACTTTACTAACTTAACTTAACTTTTTTGTTTTTTTGTTTGTTTTTTCTTCTTCTAAACCTTAACTAGATCTAAGTAAAGCTAGTGACACAAATCAGCTATGAGTGCACCTAATACTAGACTAAATATCTAATCCTTAAATAAACTGAATACTAAATACACCTTAATTATCCCTAATTTTCTAAAAATATCTACTTATCCAACCCTGCAACTAATAACACAAAAATAAGACTAAGACAATTGTGGCGCACACAAGCTAGAATGAAAAGTCCTTTAAAAAAGCAAGTAAGAGGTAACAGCTAACTATGAATGCTTAAAAATAATACCTAAACGATCCACAAAACTAAATATCTAATCCTTATATCTAAATATAATGTGGTTCCTAAAAAAATACACAAAACAACAGAGCTATCCAACAGCTACTTAGCTTGTCTAAAGCGGGGTTCATAAGACTATTCGGCAGCAGACATTTCACGAGCGGGTGTGTATCACAGCTTCGAAGTGGATCGGCTGAGCCGGTCGGGCGGCGTACAGGCTCCTGATGGGTGTCTTCCCTCGAACCCAGGAGAGGACACTCGGCTCACGCCGGGACGCGTCCCGGCCTCTGGACGTGTGTGTCTGTATCCAACGCGTGTGATACGTCTTGTCGCCAGTGTCACTGTCAGCGTTGAAATCGCTTCGTTGGGTCGTTGTCATCCGTGCAACAAACGCCCCAAGCTTGCAACCAAACAACCATCTCCTCATATCTCTGACGGGACGTTCCCCGACCGGCGCAGCCTGACGCCGGCTGACGTCACAGGAGCCAATCGGACGTCACAGGAGCCTGTCGGACGTCACAGGACGCCTCTCGGGATGTTACTGCGACGTTCCGACGAGGGGCGTCGATACCGACGCAGCGCGGGACTTCCCCGCGGCAGATACGACGCAGCGTCGCGCCGCTACCGCCGCCGGGGGCCGGATGGCTCAGTTGGTATAGCGTTGGACTCGGAATCCAAGGGTTCCGGGTTCGTGCTGCTGCTGCTGCTGCTGCTGCTGCTGCTGCTGCTGCTGCTGCTGCTGCTGCTGCTGCTGCTGCTGCTGCTGCTGCTGCTGCTGCTGCTGCTGCTGCTGCTGCTGCTGCTGCTGCTGCTGCTGCTGCTGCTGCTGCTGCTGCTGCTGCTGCTGCTGCTGCTGCTGCTGCTGCTGCTGCTGCTGCTGCTGCTGCTGCTGCTGCTGCTGCTGCTGCTGCTGCTGCTGCTGCTGCTGCTGCTGCTGCTGCTGCTGCTGCTGCTGCTGCTGCTGCTGCTGCTGCTGCTGCTGCTGCTGCTGCTGCTGCTGCTGCTGCTGCTGCTGCTGCTGCTGCTGCTGCTGCTGCTGCTGCTGCTGCTGCTGCTGCTGCTGCTGCTGCTGCTGCTGCTGCTGCTGCTGCTGCTGCTGCTGCTGCTGCTGCTGCTGCTGCTGCTGCTGCTGCTGCTGCTGCTGCTGCTGCTGCTGCTGCTGCTGCTGCTGCTGCTGCTGCTGCTGCTGCTGCTGCTGCTGCTGCTGCTGCTGCTGCTGCTGCTGCTGCTGCTGCTGCTGCTGCTGCTGCTGCTGCTGCTGCTGCTGCTGCTGCTGCTGCTGCTGCTGCTGCTGCTGCTGCTGCTGCTGCTGCTGCTGCTGCTGCTGCTGCTGCTGCTGCTGCTGCTGCTGCTGCTGCTGCTGCTGCTGCTGCTGCTGCTGCTGCTGCTGCTGCTGCTGCTGCTGCTGCTGCTGCTGCTGCTGCTGCTGCTGCTGCTGCTGCTGCTGCTGCTGCTGCTGCTGCTGCTGCTGCTGCTGCTGCTGCTGCTGCTGCTGCTGCTGCTGCTGCTGCTGCTGCTGCTGCTGCTGCTGCTGCTGCTGCTGCTGCTGCTGCTGCTGCTGCTGCTGCTGCTGCTGCTGCTGCTGCTGCTGCTGCTGCTGCTGCTGCTGCTGCTGCTGCTGCTGCTGCTGCTGCTGCTGCTGCTGCTGCTGCTGCTGCTGCTGCTGCTGCTGCTGCTGCTGCTGCTGCTGCTGCTGCTGCTGCTGCTGCTGCTGCTGCTGCTGCTGCTGCTGCTGCTGCTGCTGCTGCTGCTGCTGCTGCTGCTGCTGCTGCTGCTGCTGCTGCTGCTGCTGCTGCTGCTGCTGCTGCTGCTGCTGCTGCTGCTGCTGCTGCTGCTGCTGCTGCTGCTGCTGCTGCTGCTGCTGCTGCTGCTGCTGCTGCTGCTGCTGCTGCTGCTGCTGCTGCTGCTGCTGCTGCTGCTGCTGCTGCTGCTGCTGCTGCTGCTGCTGCTGCTGCTGCTGCTGCTGCTGCTGCTGCTGCTGCTGCTGCTGCTGCTGCTGCTGCTGCTGCTGCTGCTGCTGCTGCTGCTGCTGCTGCTGCTGCTGCTGCTGCTGCTGCTGCTGCTGCTGCTGCTGCTGCTGCTGCTGCTGCTGCTGCTGCTGCTGCTGCTGCTGCTGCTGCTGCTGCTGCTGCTGCTGCTGCTGCTGCTGCTGCTGCTGCTGCTGCTGCTGCTGCTGCTGCTGCTGCTGCTGCTGCTGCTGCTGCTGCTGCTGCTGCTGCTGCTGCTGCTGCTGCTGCTGCTGCTGCTGCTGCTGCTGCTGCTGCTGCTGCTGCTGCTGCTGCTGCTGCTGCTGCTGCTGCTGCTGCTGCTGCTGCTGCTGCTGCTGCTGCTGCTGCTGCTGCTGCTGCTGCTGCTGCTGCTGCTGCTGCTGCTGCTGCTGCTGCTGCTGCTGCTGCTGCTGCTGCTGCTGCTGCTGCTGCTGCTGCTGCTGCTGCTGCTGCTGCTGCTGCTGCTGCTGCTGCTGCTGCTGCTGCTGCTGCTGCTGCTGCTGCTGCTGCTGCTGCTGCTGCTGCTGCTGCTGCTGCTGCTGCTGCTGCTGCTGCTGCTGCTGCTGCTGCTGCTGCTGCTGCTGCTGCTGCTGCTGCTGCTGCTGCTGCTGCTGCTGCTGCTGCTGCTGCTGCTGCTGCTGCTGCTGCTGCTGCTGCTGCTGCTGCTGCTGCTGCTGCTGCTGCTGCTGCTGCTGCTGCTGCTGCTGCTGCTGCTGCTGCTGCTGCTGCTGCTGCTGCTGCTGCTGCTGCTGCTGCTGCTGCTGCTGCTGCTGCTGCTGCTGCTGCTGCTGCTGCTGCTGCTGCTGCTGCTGCTGCTGCTGCTGCTGCTGCTGCTGCTGCTGCTGCTGCTGCTGCTGCTGCTGCTGCTGCTGCTGCTGCTGCTGCTGCTGCTGCTGCTGCTGCTGCTGCTGCTGCTGCTGCTGCTGCTGCTGCTGCTGCTGCTGCTGCTGCTGCTGCTGCTGCTGCTGCTGCTGCTGCTGCTGCTGCTGCTGCTGCTGCTGCTGCTGCTGCTGCTGCTGCTGCTGCTGCTGCTGCTGCTGCTGCTGCTGCTGCTGCTGCTGCTGCTGCTGCTGCTGCTGCTGCTGCTGCTGCTGCTGCTGCTGCTGCTGCTGCTGCTGCTGCTGCTGCTGCTGCTGCTGCTGCTGCTGCTGCTGCTGCTGCTGCTGCTGCTGCTGCTGCTGCTGCTGCTGCTGCTGCTGCTGCTGCTGCTGCTGCTGCTGCTGCTGCTGCTGCTGCTGCTGCTGCTGCTGCTGCTGCTGCTGCTGCTGCTGCTGCTGCTGCTGCTGCTGCTGCTGCTGCTGCTGCTGCTGCTGCTGCTGCTGCTGCTGCTGCTGCTGCTGCTGCTGCTGCTGCTGCTGCTGCTGCTGCTGCTGCTGCTGCTGCTGCTGCTGCTGCTGCTGCTGCTGCTGCTGCTGCTGCTGCTGCTGCTGCTGCTGCTGCTGCTGCTGCTGCTGCTGCTGCTGCTGCTGCTGCTGCTGCTGCTGCTGCTGCTGCTGCTGCTGCTGCTGCTGCTGCTGCTGCTGCTGCTGCTGCTGCTGCTGCTGCTGCTGCTGCTGCTGCTGCTGTGCTGCTGCTGTGCTGCTGCTGTGCTGCTGCTGTGCTGCTGCTGTGCTGCTGCTGTGCTGCTGCTGTGCTGCTGCTGTGCTGCTGCTGTGCTGCTGCTGTGCTGCTGCTGTGCTGCTGCTGTGCTGCTGCTGTGCTGCTGCTGTGCTGCTGCTGTGCTGCTGCTGTGCTGCTGCTGTGCTGCTGCTGTGCTGCTGCTGTGCTGCTGCTGTGCTGCTGCTGTGCTGCTGCTGCTGCTGCTGCTGCTGCTGCTGTGCTGCTGCTGCTGCCGCTGCCGCTGCCGCCGCCGCCGCCGCCGCCGCCGCCGCCGCCGCCGCCGCCGCCGCCGCCGCCGCCGCCGCCGCCGCCGCTGATTCTGATTCTGATTCTGATTCTGATTCTGATTCTGATTCTGCTGATCCTGCTGATCCTGCTGATCCTGTTGATCCTGTTGACCGTACAGGGTCACTGCTGAGGGTCGCAGTGACTGACGACGTTCGGCTGAGATGGATGGCCTGTGGAGACCGTACGGATGGACCGCCTCGCCCTATTCGTGCGGGTTTTCCGGCCAGTTTATGGCGTGACCGCCGGACTCTGCGGTGTGGATGCAAATGCCCCTAGATGGAGGGCGGGCGCGGCCGGGCGGCCGTGTCCTCAGGCTGAATCCGGCTATGTACGGCTATGTACGGGCTATGTATGGCTATGCACGGTCATGTACGGTCATGTACGGTCTGTGTACGGCTATGTACGGTTATGTACGGTTATGTACGGTCTGTGTACGGCTATGTACGGCTATGTACGGGCTATGTACTGCTATGTACGGTCTGTACGGCTATGTACGGTCTATGTACGGTATATGTACGGTCTATGTACGGCTATGTACGGTCTATGTACGGGCTATGTACGGTATGTGTACGGATATGTACGGCTATGTACGGTATATGTAGGGCTATGCACGGTCTATGTACGGCTATGTACGGGCTATGTACGGTCTGTGTACGGCTATGTACGGTCTATGTACGGTATATGTAGGGCTATGCACGGGCTATGTACGGCTGTGTTCGGTGTCTATGTATGTACTATGTTATATGTACGGCTATGTACGGTCTATGTACGGCTATGTACGGCTATCTACTGTTATGAACGGCTATGTACGGTGATGTCTGCGGCGCTGCAGTCTCGTCGCCGGCTCCGAGAGACCGGGTGGGACGCCGAGACGGAACAGCTGCGGGATGCCGAGACGGACAGCTGCGGGGTGGTCATATATGCCGTCAGACTGCAATCAGTCGCTGAGGGGGCTGGAAAACACCGCGGCGGGGGCTGGAAAGTGCTATGATCGTGTGCATAACGCTCGAACGTAAAGTGGTCATGTGAAGGGAAGGGAATGGTGTTCACGGCATACTTTAATAAGGAATACCGATCGGAAGTGACTAAACTTTGCTAAAATATTTTGAGTTGACTCGGCCTAGAAATATGTCGTCAGTTATGTTCATTATTAACGAAGTTTGTGAGTAGTATTCGATAACTCACTTATGTCCAACACAGCTAAATGCGCACAGATTTGTTATTGCGAACTGTGACGGCTAATGTAATCGATGATAGCAAGGATTTGATCTGTTATCATCGATTTGAAGCCGCAAGACGCAATATAGGTCAGTTTTGCATTTTGGCTTGTCTTTATTATTTTTAATTAACCATAACATTAGCACAGGCTATATTTTAATCTTATTTTCTGCACAATGCTCATTACAGCCATCCATTATATGCAGGGGCGTCGCCGTCGGGAGGAGGTCCGGACCTTCCCCCCCCCCCCCACACACACATTCTCAGAAGGCGGGGAGGGGGGGGGGTCGACCCCTCCCCCTCGCCCCTACACACACACACACACACACACACACACACACACACACACACACACACACACACACACACACACACACACACACACACACACACACACACACACACACACACACACACACACACACACACACACACACACACACACACACACACACACACACACACACACACACACACACACACACACACACACACACACACACACACACACACACACACACACACACACACACCCGCCCGCCCGCCCGCCCGCCCGCCCGCCCGCCCGCCCGCCCGCCCGCCCGCCCGCCCGCCCGCCCGCCCGCCCGCCCGCCCGCGCGCACGCACGCACGCACGCACGCACGCACGCACGCACGCACGCACGCACGCACGCACGCACGCACGCACGCACACGCACACACACACACACACACACACACACACACACACACACACACACACACACACACACCAGTACGTGTGCGCGGTGAAATAAGAGGACTATGACGGCACCGTGTATTTCGGGGACCCACATTAGCGGTGGGCGGAAGGCCCTCAACATCCAGGAGATGATAGCCTGTCAAGTTTGAAGCTACCCTATATATTGCAGACAGATATATCTTTTGTGGATCAAAAATGGCAGGTGGGTCAGAATGACTAGGACATGACCGGAATTCGAGGACCTACTGTGTGAAGCGGGTGTACATTTTGTGTATTTTCGGGACTATGATTAACACACAACAGATGCATGACGAGGACTATCAGCTGATTGTCCATGTTATTTATAGCAGAAAAAAAAGTAGATTCACAAGCAGCACCTTTCAACCTGCTGTGATTGTGAATGAAGAGTATAGACGGATAAAGAAAATGAAGAGGATTTATGTGTATTATTGATTTGCTTCAAATTGTTTACACGTATAGATCTTGACGTTCTGAATACGATGAACACAAATTATAAGCTCGGCAAGTGCACGTCTATAAAGTTGGCAACAAATTCAAATTCAAATTCGAGATCGATATTCGATCGATATTCGGCTGGGCGGACACCTCAGAATTGCTTAAAAATCTCCACAATGATAGAGTGTGCTCGTGTCATTACGAGAACGTCAAAAGCTAAGCTGGGCAAGCCCTAAACAGAAAGTTATAGCGGGTCAGAGGTCAAGGTCATTTAGAGCGAACCCCTTTGATTTGCTTCAAAAAAAAATTACACGTATAGATCTTGACTTCCTGAATACGATGAGCATAAAATATAAGCTCGGCAACCGCTATCAGCTGAGCTAGAGTAGGTCAAAGGTCAGGGTCATTTAGGGCGGACCCATTTGATTTGCATGAAATTCTGCACACCTATAGATCTTGACGTCCTGAATACGATGAGCATAAAATCTACGCTCGGCAAGCGCTATCAGGTGAGCTAGAGTAGGTGAAAGGTCAGGGTCATTTGTGTCAGCCAGGGCGGACCCCTTGTATTTATTTTCAAGTCAGTGAAATGATATATCTAAACATCGTGATTATGATGATAAAGCAACTAAGCTCGGCAACCCCTAACAATGGAGTTATAATTGGTCAAAGGTCAAGGTCACTCAGGGCGGACCCCTTCAATTTTACTAAAAATTTAGAATCAGGTACATTTGTATGCTCTAAATACGATGCTTATAATATCTAAACTCGGCAAAGACTCGAATAGATGGTTAAGTGATTCAAACAAACAAGCGTTTTCAGTCAACTTTGTCTGACGAACACGTGGACACCAGCGAGTCTCCTCCAATTTTGAGTAAATTTGAAGGGGTCCGTCCTGAGAGGCCTTGACCTTTGACCCATTATAACTCCATTGTTAGGATTTCCCGAGCTTAGTTGCTTTATCATCAAAATGCTTAGATATATCATTTCACTGACTTTAAAATAAATCCAGGGAGGGCGACAAATGACCCTGACCTTTGCCCTACTCTAGCACAGCTGATAGCGCTTGCCGAGCTTATATTTTATGATCATCGTATTCAGGACGTCAAGATCTATAAGTGTGCAGAATTTCATGCAAATCAAAGAGATCCGCCGTAAATGACTGACCTTTGACCTACTCTAGCTCAGCTGATAGCGCTTGCCGAGCTTAGATTGTATGCTCATCGTATTCAGGACGTCAAGATCCATAAGTGTGCAAAATTCCATGCAAATCAAAGGGGTCTGCCCTAAATGACCCTGACCTTTGACCTACTCTAGCGCAGCTGATAGCGCTTGCCGAGCTTAGATTTTATGATCATCGTATTCAGGACGTCAAGATCTATAAGTGTGCAGAATTGCATGCAAATCAAAGAGATCCGCCGTAAATGACTGACCTTTGACCTACTCTAGCTCAGCTGATAGCGCTTGCCGAGCTTAGATTGTATGCTCATCGTATTCAGGACGTCAAGATCCATAAGTGTGCAAAATTCCATGCAAATCAAAGGGGTCCGCCCTAAATTACCCTGACCTTTGACCTACTCTAGCTCAGCTGATAGCGCATGCCGAGCTTAGATTTTATGCTCATCGTATTGAAGACGTCAAGATCTATAAGTGTGCAAAATTTCATGCGAATAAAAGGGGTCCGCCCTAAATGACCTTGACCTTTGACCCACTATAACTTCATTTGTAGGGCTTGCCGAGCTTAGTTTTTGACCTTTCCCTAATGACACGATCACGTTTTACCATTGTGGAGATTTGCAAGTGATTCTGAGGGGTCCGCCTAGCCGAACTAGCTAACCCCAAATGACCCTGACCTTTGACCTCTTCTAGCTCAGCTGATAGCGCTTGCCGAGCTTAGATTTTATGCTCATCGTGTTCAGGACGTCAAGATCTATACGTGTAAACAATTTGAAGCAAATCAGAGGGGTCCGCCCTAAATGACCTTGACCTCTGACCCCCTATAACTTTCTTTTTAGGGCTTGCCGAGCTTAGCTTTTGAGGTTTTCATAATCACACGAGCACACTCTATCATTGTGGTGATTTTCAAGTGATTCTGAGGGGTCTGCCCAGCCGAATATCGATCGAATATCGATCTCGAATTTGAATTTGTTGCCAACTTTATAGACGTCACTTTTTACCAATGTTGAAGGAGCGGAGTACACCCCCCTGGGCAGATCATACGTCACTGATTCTGAAGCTGTATGACTGTACTAAGGCTGTATGACCAAGACTTTATGACTGGAGCAATATGACCAAACTGACCCTGTTTTGGAATCAGCACATCTCCACCAATCCATAAAGGTAAGGCAAGCCAACATTTTCCCAGTAGGATCTTCATGGGGCCATCCCAAAAACACCGCATTCCCCGTTGGCTCATGTGTTGAAGGCCACGAACCATGACTTTAGTGACGTCATCACTTAGGAATGTCAAACATTTGGCGGGGGCTGGATTAGCTGACTAGATACCCCTATCCAAGGTGATAGAGGCCTCGACCAAAGTGTCTGCATTCCTTCATAAAACCAACATTCTTGCGTAAAACCAACATTCCTTTGTCAAAAACTCAAATATCTTCGGCTGGAGGGCTTGTTGAACCAGGAAAGTTTGCACATGGGGGGTTTTCAACACGGACTACAAGCCTGCTATCTCAGTTCAAAACACAATGTTGAACTTGAAGGTGAACTCTTTCCTTTAAGAAATGTGATAGCTGTGTGATACATGTGTGTCTACAATCTCCTCCCACCTTCCTGGTTGGATGAGCCTGTGGTAGGTTATAGTGGCCAAGTGGAAGTTGCCATGGGAACGTTCCGACTGTTAAAGGGACTATCCCACCTTAACATTATATTTGAGTTGAGATAGCCATTTTGATGGCTTGGCATTGAAATTAAGTATGGTAGCAGTTAAAACAATCACAATGATCTAATCAAAAAGATATTCGAGTTTCATTTTGACAACTGTAAAAAATAAGGCTCATGTGTATTTGAATAGGGCTATAACCAATATATATATATATATATATATATATATATATATATATATATATATATATATATATATATATATATATATATATATATATATATAACCGATAGCGTCGTCTGTCTTTACCCAACTGGTAATGATAGTCAACTTGTTTTAAGGTCAGCCTTGGAATATTTTCGTCTTTCGTTTCTCGATCTCCGGGTGGTTCGCAATCTAGAAGGCTAGCACTATCAGCTGGTGTTGATGCAGCAGTTGGCCGCGAGGGACCGCTAGTGAGCCGGGGTGTTATGACGTCGCAAGCTGGGGTGTTATGACGTCGCAAGCAAATAGTACCAGTTAAATATTTAATGCTAAATATTTATTTATTTATGAATAAATAAATCAATCAATATTTAGTGGTACCATTTGCTTGCGATGTCATAACACCCTGGCTCACTAGCGGTCCATGGCGGCCAACTGCTGCAACAACTCCAGCTGATAGTGCTAGCCAATCTAGACACAGGGTGGTTCACTGTTTTTTTCTGCGCAATAGATGTTGACACAAAATTGTGCCATACATTTGGCGGCACAAAGGATTTCCCTGTTATTAAAAAAAAAGTCATGACATCACCAACCCAACTTTCTGCTTAAAACTGAAAGTTGAATATCTTCCAAGTTGAGCAATTTTGTCGGAAAAAAAGTTCACGAACATGTTCAGCTGACCTCGCCTGACGTAGACATACAATTAAGTGTGATTCGACAACTTTCAAAAAGGTGGGACAGTCCCTTTAAGAGGAGATATCAGCTGGTTGCATTCATGCGAGGTTACCTGTTCCCATTAACAAATGTATGAGCCATGCCATAAATATGCTCCTACAATCTCCTCCCACCTGATTGACAGCCAGCATAACTTCTTGGTCAGAAGTTGGTGAGGCAAAATATACAATTAATTGATATGGAAGTTTGCAGTTAGACCCCCCCCAAATTTTTGTTTAGCAAATATCAAATGCAATTACTGGTCCCCACAATGTTCTTAGGGTCAGGGCCGGCGCCACATATTTTCGGTTGGGTGGGCAGCTTTTCCAGAAAAAGGGCCCTTGGCCAAAAGGGCCCACCCAGCCTGCAATATTATGTAATATATATTTAATATAATTTCCGTCTTTCTCGTTCCCGCACGGATTACCATTTATTTATGATCAAACTTGGAGCACTTTAATAGAGCATCACAGCCTTTATTTTCAAGTAATCAAGTAAACTAGAAGGAATTTACCAGGCATTACATTTTCTTTCGGTGCTATCATCTTAGATGACATCAAAACGTCCCGAAGGTGGAACGACGAGCACCGTTTAGGGACGTATATTCTCGCGCGATATCCCGATCAGGAACCTCGCGCTTCTCCTTCTGATGGACATGGCAGACTGCCACATAATTGAGCTTTCGCTGCTTCATCGCGCTCCTGACCCAGTTCTTCAAGCGCCTGAGGGCACTGAAGCTCCGCTCGGATGTTGCGCTGCTGGCTGGAACTGTGACCAGCAGACGAAGAAGAACAGCCACTTGATGGAACAGTCCAACTCTCTGCTTCCACTTAACCATTAACGCCACCGCTGCATCCAGCGTGGCGAACTGTCCGAGTCGGCGAAAGGTCAGCAGGTCACAGTACAGTCGTTCAGTGTCCAGGTCTCCGGCCCACGGGGACGACTTGAGAGCAGCAGCTGTTCGAGCTCTATCGGGTGGGTCCAGGAGAAGACGTTCCATCACTGCCACATGCTGCATGTCATCCTGCTGGAAACGATCGCTCAGGCTGGCCTTCGCGACATCCACAGCACGTACATACTCCACCCGTACATACTCTTCAGGAGTAGATGGATGGTGTGGCTGAGCTGGTCCTGTCTTGCGCGCTGGTGGCCGCTTCCTCCGTGGTACAGCGACCTCTTCGACCTCGGGGATCAGCTTGGCCTGGCCGATAGCTACCTTGAAGAGATCGTTAGCGTCGTCACGCTGTGCCTGCATGTGGTGCTGGGTCACTCTCACCATCTCCAACGACCTGGTCACTGTGCAGGATGAGCTTTGAAGCTCGTTGCTGAGCCGGTCCAGCGGTGTGAGGATATTGCGTGCCAGCACCAGTGCAGCATAGCATTCCCCTTTGGACAGACTTTGCAGAAGTGCGGCCGCTCTGGCACCAGGATGCCCGCCGTTAGTTCTGATCTCTGTCAGCATCTGAAGAACTTCTTTGTATTGGGAAAGAAGGGCCTCCACCGCCTGCAGCCGCACCGTCCATCTTGTCGGGCAGAGAGGACGGAGTTTCTTCATCGCCACATGTTCTGCGTCTTCAGCAGCGCGGCACACTTCATGAAACCTGGATCGCACATTTTTAGAGACAGAGAGAAGAAGACGCCTACTTCGTTTGCAACCCCCAGGGCGTTTCTGATGGGCTCAGCTGACTCACAGCAATTCGCCGCCACCAGATTCACTAGAGACAGAGAGAAGAAGCTACTTCGTTTGCAACCCCCAGGGCGTTTCTGATGGGCTCAGATGACTCGCAGCAATTCGCCGCCACCAGATTCACTAGAGACAGAGAGAAGAAGACGCCTACTTCGTTTGCAACCCCCAGGGCGTTTCTGATGAGCTCAGATGATGATTAGAGACAGAGAGAAGAAGACGCCTACTTCGTTTGCAACCCCCAGGGCGTTTCTGATGAGCTCAGATGATGATTAGAGACAGAGAGAAGAAGACGCCTACTTCGTTTGCAACCCCCAGGGCGTTTCTGATGGGCTCAGATGACTCACAGCAATTCGCCGCCACCAGATTCACTAGAGACAGAGAGAAGAAGACGCCTACTTCGTTTGCAACCCCCAGGGCGTTTCTGACGAGCTCAGCTGACTCGCAGCAATTCGCCGCCACCAGATTCACTAGAGACAGAGAGAAGAAGACGCCTACTTCGTTTGCAACCCCCAGGGCGTTTCTGATGGGCTCAGATGATGATTAGAGACAGAGAGAAGAAGACGCCTACTTCGTTTGCAACCCCCAGGGCGTTTCTGATGAGCTCAGATGATGATTAGAGACTGAGAGAAGAAGACGCCTACTTCGTTTGCAACCCCCAGGGCGTTTCTGATGAGCTCAGATGATGATTAGAGACTGAGAGAAGAAGACGCCTACTTCGTTTGCAACCCCCAGGGCGTTTCTGATGGGCTCAGATGACTCACAGCAATTCGCCGCCACCAGATTCACACAGTGCGCACCGCAGTGCGTGAACACTGCCGCTGGTTGTGCTTTTTTGACAAGTGCCTGAGCACCGTTCTCCTTTCCGGCCATGTTTGCCGCACCGTCGAATGACATTCCACGCAGTTTTTCGATTGGCAGTGATAGGCTGAGTAGCGCGTCTTTTATCATCCTTGCCAGCGCAGCGCCGGTGGTTGACTCGGGTTCGTAAAAACCCAGGAACTCTTCATGGACGTTCAGCTCATCATCGGCGTATCTGACACAGATCGCTTGCTGTTCTGTGCCGCTCACATCTTGCGTTCCATCCACAATTACAGAGAAAAACTTGCACTCTGACGGCGAGTTAGAGTTGATGTCTGTGAGGATGCGACGAAGCACGTGGTGACTGATCAATGTCAGTAGCTCATCGAGCGTGTCGTGATGCGTGTAGTTTTGTTTGCGGCAGATAAATTTATTGAGATCTTCGTCATCTTCAGCTCGAAGTTTGAGGAGCTCCTTGAAGTTGCCGTCTTCGTTCGTTCTTCCGCGCAAAGCCAGACCTTGAGCTCCCAAAAACTTGACAGTTGATACGATTTTCAGGAGGGCGTGCTGTGCCACTGTTTGATCAGCGGCGAGTCCTTTGGACATCGCAGGCTCAACAGTATCGTGATGGGCCAGGACCTCTGCAGCAAACTGGTGGTCTTTGCTTTTTTCGTGAGCTTTAAGTTTTTCAGCACCCTTCTTCCAGTTGCGGAATCCGGTAGAGGTGAACGCGGCTTCAGAGTAGTGGCTGGCTTTTGCACCTGTCAGTTTCAATTCCATTGCTTTCATGCAGGTGAAGCACAACAACCATCTTTGATGTCGGGCAGACGTGGATCCACGGGAATTCGGAGTACCACGAGGCTTGAAATCTCCGTGAACATTGGGCCTTGCCTGAACTCACTTGCTCTGGTATGTCAAGGGGATTTGGCTGGTTCGGAAAACTCAAGCCCAGTATACCACCTTTGTCAAGCACAGTGCCGGGGTCGGTCTGGTGGCCAGTGCCGCCGGGTCTGGCCGGGTCTGCAGTGGCGCCGTGCCCGGTGCCGGGGTCGGTCTGGTAGCCGCTGTCGCCGGGTCTGGCCGGGTCTGCAGTGGCGCCGTGCCCGGGCCGGGGTCGGTCTGGTAGCCGCTGTCGCCGGGTCTGGCCGGGTCTGCAGTGGCGCCGTGCCCGGTGCCGGGGTCGGTCTGGTGGCCGCTGCCGCCGGGTCTGGCCGGGTCTGCAGTGGCGCCGTGCCCGGTGCCGGGGTCGGTCTGGTGGCCGCTGCCGCCGGGTCTGGCCGGGTCTGCAGTGGCGCCGTGCCCGGTGCCGAGGTCGGTCTGGTAGCCGCTGTCGCCGGGTCTGGCCGGGTCTGCAGTGGCGCCGTGCCCGGTGCCGGGGTCGATCAGTTCGTTGTCTCTGCTGACAGGCTCCTCGAAGTCGTACGGATCATCTGCACTGACCTGATGCCCTCCATACGGTGAAGCCGTTCCTGAAATACATCTGGCCATTTGAACCGGTCGAACGGAAACTCGCCCAAAATACCAAAGTTGGTTATTGTGGCTACCAGCTTCGACGTTTGATATTTGCTTTTAACTGGAATGGTATGGACAGTGGCAGTCACTGGCGGATCCAGCCTCTCTCCGTGGGGGATCTTTTTTTGTGGCAAAAAGGTACCCCCATTTTTTTTGCAGATTTGTGCCGGTCACCTTTTGTGGTATTCGAGCTTCAAAAATTCACTTTTCAAATTCACAACAAAAATTGTGCAATTTCTCCCAAAAAAAAATCGGGGTCCAAAACACAAAATTTCGAAAATCCGAGATAGACATTTTGAAGAGAATGTTATTCATTTCTTTTGACGTTTGGTATTTGCAATTTGTTTCAAAACTCTTTTACGATTTCTACGATTTTCTACGATTGTTCAAACATTTAATCGTTTTCCCACCAAAAATGGCATGACCTGACGTCATTAAAATGTCATTATCTCTGAAAATACTACATCAATTTCATTGGAATTTAGTGGGAAGACGTAGAATTGATGCAACATAGGGTACTGAAAGTTTGACGTTGATATATATATATATATATATATATATATATATATATATATATATATATATATATATATATATATATATATATATATATATATATATATATATATATATATATATATATATATATATATATATATATATATATATATATATATATAATATATATATATATATATATATATATATATATATATATATATATATATATATATATATATATATATATATATATATATATATATATATATATATATATATATATATATATATATATATATATATATATATATATATATATATATATATATATATATATATATATATATATATATATATATATATATGTATATGTATATATATATATATATATATATATATATATATATATATATATATATATATATATATATATATATATATATATATATATATCTGATCATCTGATCATTTACACGATTAAACAGGTTTGTGTTTATTTATGATACAATTTGCAGATGAGTAAATATCACAAGAAACAAGGAAAGGCAGGAAATGTCATTATAGGTAGGATTTCCTGAAATGTCAGGAAATGTCTTATCTAATCAACAGGGTATGAGGGTAGGTAGAGTGGATACACAAAACTACAAGAGCATTTTCCACACATGTTCCTATCCAATATTTGTCCGTCTGGCGGATCCAGAACGGTGTTTTGGGAGGGGGCCACAGGCGATTCGAGGGGGCAAATTAAAAAAAAAATCACAAAATTCAGAAAACTCATCGGATTCCGCTTGTTTATGCATTGATAGCTGATTTAAAACAAACTTTCTTTTGTAAAAGTTGCTTATATTTTCTTTTATATCAGAAAATGTGTCAATTTTGCTCCTATTTTATACGTTTTTATGGCCGAATTGGCCCTCCCTGGATCCGCTAGTGACCCAGGGGAAATCCCATACTTAATATACCTAGTTTGTTCAATTATGGGATAATCTTTGGATTACTGGTTGGGTTACCATTTTTAACATAGGTACCCTAGCTATTTTATGAACATCAATATGAATAGCCAATAGGTGCCCAGTTACGTCCTACAGGACAAAACATAACTTCCCTCTGACCTCTCCCTCCCATTCCCCCATCACTTCACATCCATTTTCTTCCATTGGTGTCATACACTTACCTGCATTGCGAAAAAAATATGGTTAGCACGGGAAGCTTCGCCTGCTCCCTCTTGAACTCCGCCATGCGCCTTCGTTTTCTCTTATCATTTCCTGTCAAGACTTTCGACCTTTTCTGGTCAGGTATTTTTTCATTTTTGTCCATCACTCATACATGCAACATAGATAGGTGATACTGGAAAAGGAAAATTGCGTTGAATGTAGACAAGGACAAACAGGGGGACTTCTGCTGCTCCGTGATAAAATCACGAGCGCCATAAAGCAAACATCGAAATGCTACCATATCATGGCAAAGGGAAGCCTTTGCGACGGCCTAATTTTCCTTTACGCAGGAAATAATTAATTCTGTATGTGCTAGGTATAGCCTAGTGTAAATGCATAACACTATTTAATACACCATGGTATAGGTCGCCGGTCTTGCGAAGATGCTCATCACGTATCAGTGGCTCAGCCAAGGCCACAGGGTGCACCGGACATGTGCCCCATCGAGTCAAGCGACCGAGGGGGCCAAACTGGAGACACCAGGAGACACCACCCTATGGGGCCAAACTGTTGAGGGGCCTTTCCGAAGGGACCTCGTCCACTTCTGCCCTTCACGAGCGCCCTTTCACGAGCCGCTGTGAGCCCTTCGGGCGCACAGCGCGCCGAAAAGGCTCTACCATGCCGCGAAGCGTGGTCTTTAGAGATTTTAGAGCACTTTAGATACCCTTTAGGGCCACCAGGGCCCTCTGAAAGACCAGAGGGCCCCTTGGACGCTCAAAAGAGCCCTGTTGCTTGTCAGAGAGGCCCCTTGCCAGACTGAAAGGGCCCCTGAGCGGGTCAGAGGGCCCCCTGAACACGTCGAAAGGGTCCCTAGCCAGCACAGATGGGCCCCTGGGTAGGTCGGATCGGAGAGGCCCCTGAGCATGTCGGCAGGGCGACAAAGCAGCCAGCGCAGTCCCTTGCCAGGTCGTAAGGGCCCCTTAGCAGGCTGGAGGGCCCCTGGACAGACCAGAGGGCCCCTGGGAAGTTCAAAGGGACACTGCCCTGTGTCAGAGGGGCCCCTGACCAGACCGAAAAGGCCCCTGGGTGGGTCAGAAGGGCCCCTGAACATGCCGAATGGGCCCCTATTCAGCACGGAGGGGCCCCAGGGCAGGTCGGAGTGTCCTCGGAGCATGTCACAAGGTGACAAAGCAGCCAGCGCAGTCCCTTGCCAGGTCGGAAGGGCCCCTTAGAAAGCTGGATGGCCCCTGGACAGACCAGAGGGCCCCTGGAAAGTTCAAAGGGCCCCTGTACAGATAGGAGGGGTCCCTGACCAGACCCAAAGGGCCCTGTGCGGGTAAGAAGGGTCCCTGAACATGCCGAATTGACCCCTAGCCAGCACGGAGAGGCCCCAGGGCAGGTCGGAGGGCCCCTTGAGCATGTCGGCAGGGCGACCAAGCAGCCAGCGCAGTCCCTTGCCAGGTCGTAAGGGCCCCTTAGCAGGCTGGAGGGCCCCTGGACAGACCAGAGGGCCCCTGGGAAGTTCAAAGGGCCACTGTGCAGGTCAGAGGGGCCCCTGACCAGACCGAAAGGACCCCTGGGTGGGTCAGAAGGGCCCCTGAACTTGCCGAATGGGCCCCTAGTCAGCACGGAGGGGTCCCAGGGCAGGTCGGAAGGCCCTCGGAGCATGTCGCAAGGCGACAAAGCAGCCAGCGCAGTCCCTTGCCAGGTCGGAAGGGCCCTTTAGAAGGCTGGAGGGCCCCTGGACAGACCAGAGGGCCCTTGGAAAGTTCAAAGGGCCCCTGTGTAGATAGGACGGGCCCCTGACCAGACCGAAAGGGCCCTGTGCGGGTAAGAAGGGCCCCTGAACATGCTGCCTTGTCGCCTAGCCAGCACGGAGGGGGCCCAGGGCAGGTCGGAGGGCCCCTTGAGCATGTCGGCAGGGCGACAAAGCAGTCAGCGCAGTCCGACCAGAAGAGTCGCTGGGCAGATCGGAGGGGCTCCTGGGCAAGTCAGAGGGGCCCCTGGCTAGACCGAAAGAGTCCCTGGGCCGGTCCCGAGACAGTCTGAGAGAACATTCAGCTCGTCGGCCTGCCTGGCTGGCCGAAAAGGGCCCAGCTGGCGATTGGAGGGGCAGCTGCCCCTCCTGCCCCCCCCCCCCCCCACGCCGGCCCTGCTTAGGGTCTGTTCTAGTGGTACCTTGCAGTTGGTGGTTGGATGAACTTGGAGTAGATTAGCATGGCAAAGCGGAAGCTGCCACGAGAATGATCGGATAGTTGGGGAGAAACCAGCTGCTTACATGAATGTGGAGATACCTGTCTGTTCACATTAGCAAATGTATTAGCCATGCCATGATTGTGCACCTATAATCTCCCCTCACATGATGGACTGCATGATTTAATTTCTCATCCTTAAAAAAAAATATGAAAGCAATCTGGAGGCATGCATACTCAGCCCCCAAAAAGTTGAAGAAGATCTGATCATGGTGGCAAATGACTGACAGCTAGGTCGATTCACCCAAAAAAGCTATTCTAGGTAAACTTATTGGGACAAACTATCAATGATTGATAACTACTAACAGCATTTTACATGCTACACTGGCAGATCCGGGGGGGCAAGGGGCCATGAGCCCCTAAAGTGCCCATAGTTGGTGCAAAATGAAATGAGCATATTTCTCGATATAACCCGCGCGGCGCTGGGGGTAAATTTTACCCCCCCTCCCGGATTTTCTCCATAACTTGAAAACTATGACAGATATCAAAATGAAACTTTCGGTACCTTTTGGTACATCAATTCTACATCTTGTGTTACAACTTTTTTGAAATTCGTGAGAATTTTGAGGAGATAATGACGTTTTAGTGACGTCATGTCATGTCATTTTTGGTGAAAAAAACGTTAAATGTTTGAAAAATCGTAGAAAATAGCGTGTTGATGCAAATCGCAAATAAAAGGCGTCAAAAGAAAGCAAATAGCATTGTCTTTAACATGGCTATCTTAGATGTTCAAAATTTTGGGTTTTTGACCCCCAAAAATGCAAAAAAACTGATTTTTGGGGAAGAATTTCCACAAAAGTTTTTTGTTTGAAGATTTTCAAA
>JAXIVJ010001764.1:0-7500 GCA_036785665.1 Chirona hameri
ATATATATATATATATATATATATATATATATATATATATATATATATATATATATATATATATATATAGATATATAGATATATAGATATATAGATATATAGATATACCACACATTTATTTACATCTACCACACACACCGATGAACACACATTTAAACACATTTGTGGGTAGGTATATCACATTTATTTATGCACATGAACATTATGGGTATGTGTTCACGCAACGCCACACCAACTCTACTCATGCAAGGCCATAGTGTACACATTCACACATTTTCAATAGCGATCAATATACTCGCGAGTCGCGACCCAGCGAACGAGGTTGTTAGTGTTGCTTAGATATTCTGATTCAAGGATATACTTTTGCCGGTATGACGTCACAACTCGTTTTGGTGACGCAAGATTATTGTGACGTCATATGTATTAATATCAATATTTTCCCCAAATTATGACAAATTGGTACTTTTTTCTCGCAAAAACGAATGCCAGAACCGTAATCAGGACACTCTTTTCCATCATTCCACATACTTTTCCCAAGGTGCACTATTCCCTTTAAAGGAAATAGTTCACCTCGGAAAATTTTTACGCAACACCATTTTATTATATTTTTTAATACAATTTCTTTTTATATTGTCAAAAATGGCCTTATATCGCGCCGATTCAGGACAGAAGGCCGTAAATTTGTATTGTTTATCAAAACTATATGCATACTCTCGTCAGAGCCCTGACGTCACGCGAATGTAAAAAATGGTTCAGCCAATCAGATTCGAAAGTAGTCGCGTAAAGATAGACTCGTATTGGAGATGTGCCAACCGCCGGCCGGCGTTCGCTCGCTAGAACCAGCTGCAAGCTGATTGGCTGATGGTATAGCCTCTGTCCGGGCTAGAACCAGTACAGCATTCTTTCGCCAGCACCGCATTCCTTCGCCAAAAACTCAAATATATTCGGCTGGAGAGTCTTTTCAGTCAAGAAAACTTGCAGATTGGGGTTTTCCAACACGGGCTACCAAACTGCTATCTCAGTTTAAAACTAATGTTGAAGGTGAACTATTTCCTTTAAGCGAAGGTGAGACTGCAAGCGAAAGTCAAGGCCAAGGTCAGGTCACAAAAGGTCAACATGCACTAAAGATCTACGAGAGTCACACGATGCATGTTTTATGGATTATTTTATGAATCATCCCATCCTGAATCTTCGTAGAATTCGATAGTGATAGTGATTTTACCACCCGACCTCATGTAAGAGCCGATAAATTTCCGAGTACCGATACATTCTTACTTAAGTGAAGTTGTTGTCAAGTTCAGGTCAAGGTCAGGTCACACATTAAAAACTCCCAATTGATACATCTAAAGAAAAGGTATGTTTCTGAACTAATTTTGTCTCAGAAATACAGTGACGATGTTTATTTGTTCGTATCTGACCATTACAAATCAAAAGAACGCAATTTAAAAAATGACGTCGTGAGTTAGGTACTCATACTTTGGAGCCATGAGTCAGCCAAAAATGGTGGTATTGTTTTGAAACTTGATTTTGGAGTTGTCCATATGTGTTTCTCCAACATATATTCGTTTTTTATATATTTTTGAACATTTCTTTTTTAGTTGAACATTATATTTCTTTAATTTGTGGAGTTAAAAATAAAATTGTAAACAAATCCGAGATAGCCATTTTGTAGTCACTGCAATTTGCTATCTTTTGATATTTCATAATTGTAGTTTGCTCAAAGTTTGGACTTTGCACAATGTGTTAAACTGATTTTCTCGTTAAAGTGGCGTGTAGCAACTAGCAAGGTTACTGAATGCCCTAGATCCCAAAGTTTCCGACGAAATGTCTTCATTTTCGCACAGAAGCTGTGAAATTGATATAGGAGAAGGTACCAACAGTTTCACGATGATAACGTTATTAGATTTTGAGCAATTACGAATATTCGTAAAAGAGGGCTAATATTTTCCCGCCAGTCAATGGTATATTAGAAGAAGATTTACAGTGGCTCCCTTAAAGGAAATAGTTCACCTCCGGAAAATTTTCAGGACACGATTTTATTATATTTTTTAATACAGTTTCTTTTTTTCCTTTTCAAAAATGGTCCTACATCGCGCCAAATTCAGGACAGAAGGTCGTACATTATTAATGTTATGGTGTGCGTTATTGGTCTGCGCATGCTCAGACCAGTGCTGGCACTCTCAGACGGTACGGTATATCATATATGCGCCGCATTCCTTCGCCAAAAAGTCAAATATCTTCGGCTGGAGAGTCTTTTCAGCCGAGAGAAGTCGCAGATAAGTATTTCTCAACACGGGCTACAAAACTGCTATTTCAGTTCAAAATCCCATGTTGAAGGTGAACTATTTCCTTTAAAGGGAATAGTGCACCTTGGGAAAAGTATGTGGAATGATGGAAAAGAGTGTCCTGGTTATGGTTCTGACATTCGTTTTTGCGAAAAAGTACCAATTTGTCATAATTTGAAAAATGTTGATATTAATACATATGACGTCACAATAATCTTGCGCCACCAAAACAAGTTGTGACGTCATACCGGCAAAAGTCGACCCTTGATTCAGAATATCTAAGCAACACTAACAACCTCGTTCGCTGGGTCGCAACTCGCGAGTATATTGATCGCGATTGAAAATGTGTGAATGTGTACACTATGGCCTTGCATGAGTAGAGTTTTGGAGTGGCGTTGCGTGAACACATACCCATAATGTTCATGTGCATAAATAAATATGATATACCTACCCACAAATGTGTTTAAATGTGTGTTCATCAGTGTGTGTGTGTGGATGTAAATAAATGGGTGGATGTGCAGTTAATATTGCAGCTACCGGTATGAGCCAACCATCACTAGGTGTGCCTTTTCAAGACCTCATTAATTTCAATTGGAAATCCAATGAAAACTGACAAAGTTACAGCCAAAAATATTTTGAGCTAAGCGTCAATTGATCGTAAACAACAACAAACAACATTGCCAAAATTTATTCGATATATTGCATGAACGCCGACCAGCCACCAATCAACAAATGCGTCTTATCACGAAGCATCTATTGGTAATTTTCAATTGGAAATGGTTCACAATTGACAGAGGTAATTACTTAAAACTGTAACCACAGGCAGAATGTATCCCTAATGTATCGCAGTTACAGGTGCATGTGCTTCTATTGCGGAGAATATTGCAGCTACCGGTACGAGCCACCCATTAAAAGGTGTGCCTTTTCATGACGAGTGTCGGTATTATTTTCAATTGGAAATCCAATGAAAATTTACAAAGTTATGGCCAATAGTATTTATAGCTCATCACAAACTTGAGGCAAGACAGCGCAATGCAAGAACAAACATCGGCATAATGTAATCGATATATTGCAGGTACCGCAACTAGCTACCCATAACAAATGAGTATTTTCACAAAGCATCTTTTGGTAATTTTCAATTGGAAATCGGTTCAAAATTAACCAAGTTATTTATTCAAAACCTGAAGTCACGTGTATAATAGGGGCATACATTCTGGATGTGCTTCTACTGCAGCGAACATTGCAGTTACAGGTACGAACCACCCATCAAAAAATGTGCATTTTCAAGACGAGTTTCGGCATTATTTTCAATTGGAAATCCAATGAAAATTGACAAAATTATGGACAATATGTATAGCTTATGAACACATGATGCGTTTCGGTGGCGGTCGGTTCAAATAGCGAAAACGAAGTGCGGTATGAATACTAATGACGTATGCGAAACGTCACAAGAGTAAATTATTTACTATTGACGTATGCGAAACGTCACAAAATTTGTCACTTTAAAATATAACCAAATATACCCAACGGTTTTTGCGTTGAAAGTCAGCAACTAGGTCGTGTTGGAAGGAACAATTTAAGATTTGGAGATTTCTCAGTACTCCCGACAATCTGGCTATCTCAGTTACAGACTAATGTTAACCCTCGCCCTACGCAGACTTGTCAATGATTCATATTTGTCATGAGTCGATTCACAGTGATTCACGTACCATAATGAATGATTCAATCATGATTCAATCACTCAATATTACCATAATGAATGATTCAATCATGATTCAATCACTCAATATTACCATAATGAATGATTCAATCATGATTCAATCATGATTCAATCACTCAACATTACCATAATGAATGATTCAATCATGATTCAATCACTCAACATTACCATAATGAATGATTCAATCTTGATTCAATCACTCAACATTAAAGGGAAGTGTCGACTCCTTTGTCTAACTCCTTTGATTTTGAATGTGCGACTCTAAGATTTTATAAGCGTGATAGGGAGGTCATGCCCTACATGTGTGCCAATTTTCATTCACATCAGAATAGTCTGCTGTTTGACCTTAAACATATGACCTGCTCTAACTCCTTTTATTTTAAATTTGCGACTCTAATATTTTACCAGAATGATCACTAGGTCATGATCTATCTGTGTACCATTTTTGAAGCCAATTCAAATAGTCCGCGAATGTATTTCCGAATGTGAATGTGAATGTGAGCCAATTGGACACGCGTGTTGTTTATTTTGATTATAAAATGATATTTATAATATTTATTATAATTGCAAATTCCAAGTTCCAAAAGCATTAATGACTTTACGTTTCACTTTTTAAAGCGAATAAAACATTTATTTTTATTTTGCTTAGGTATTTTTTTTTTTTATAAAGCATGATGTGGAATAAAGCGGCGCCGATGCTACATTGATATTTGGGACATGCGGAGGTCATGCAAATGTTTGCTTATGATTTAGTTTTTGATATGGTATAGCCTAGAAATTAGGAAAAGGTGGGTACCTTTTGATAATTTTTCGTGTGAAAAAGGTGTGCGTGTACTGTGTGGTTTATGAACCAAAGTATGAGTTAGTTACCTTTTCTAAGTATTTAGGTACCTACCCCTAACCCTACCAGTTCCAAGGTATTCACCTAGTTAGGGCTGATTGAACAGTGGCTTTGTGCCCACTGGAGTTGGACACAAAGCCTCACTTTCTTTATGCATAGATGAATTACAGGCTACAGCTCAGGACACAGAGCTCATATAATTGGCCATTAAGTGCCTGGTTTGTCCACAGGGCACAGATGAATGCTGGGCCGCTGGCATATTTTGTGGACAGTTTATGCTGTTCGACCAAAAAAGAATGATTCTTTGAGCAATGAATGATTCAATCAGCCTATTTTCTCTGTATGAATGATTCAATCAGTGACTCACAACAGGTTTGCGCATGAGGTGAATCGATTCATGAGTCATTCATTTGAAATAAGAATGATTCAATCAAAAGTAGTCGATTCACATTGAATCATTGACTGTTTATATTTGGCCCTACGGGAGCTTTTTTTCACCTTCGCCCTACGGGGGGGGGGGGGGCTGACAGGCCCCCTGTTAACTTCCAAACCAAGCAACTTAGAGCAATGCAGTAAGAACCAGCATGTTGCCTGTTATGATAGGAATATAACAGTATGCGATTTTTAGGTTTCAGATCAACGGGTGACCTTCCAGGTCAAGTGAATGACCTCGGATTTACCACGTCCTGAACAGCGATTTTGCTCTTCAGAAAACCTCAAAATTAGAAATTTATAGATGAAAATAAAAAGGCATGTTCCTAGACCAGTTTTGGCTCAGAAATACAAAAAAGGTAATTATTTGTTCGTATCTTGTCAAAAAAAGTAAAAAATAATAAAAATGACGTCATCGGTTTCTTACACTTAGGGAGCCATCACTCAGTCAAAAATAAAGGCATTGCTTTGAAATTTTGCTTGGGTTTTGTCCTTACTCAATTCTCTCACATACATTCTGTTTTTCTAAAATATTTGAATGTTGATTTTGTGGGGATTTTTTTATTTTAATTTTAGGGGTCAAAAACCCAAAATTGTGAAAATCCGAGATTGCCATTTTAAATAGAATGCCATTTTATATCTTTGGTGAATTGCTTTTGCAATTTCCTTTAAAACTCTGTTCTCTACCATTTTTCAAATATTAATCGTTTATCCACCAACATGACGTCATCAAAACATGATTATCTCACAAACTACTTAACCAATTTCAATTAAATTTTTACAGCATACGTATAATTGTTGTAAACTCAACTACCGAAAATTTCAGCAAGATGCGACGCACGTGTAAAAAGTTATTCAATAAAAACCTCAGAGTTCTTAACCTGAACAGAGGCGGTTCCAGGGAAGTTTTTGGAGGGTTCTGCGGTGACATTTGGCGATAATACGGAAATGCGATCTGCACGGTTTCTTCTTAACTGCCTCAAGTATGAAGGAGTTACATCGGTTTACGGTGATTGAAACAAGTGCAAATTAGTTGATGGTAATGAAATATCATACAATTTGCATGGCAGAGGCGGTTTCAGGGGCTTGAAAAAGGGGGGGGGGGTGTCTAGAAAGTATTAAATGCTTGGCGGGAAGCCACTAGAGCGATGTAAAGGGCATTTATAGCTATCAAGATATAAAAGATAGTTTCTCCTTCCATTATTTGCATAATGTATTACATATAGAGTTGCAGGGGCGTGTTCAGGCACATGAAAAGAGGGGGTAACTGGCATGGTGATGACGATATGCCAGCCATTACGGCGCAATAGACGGTTAGTTTATAGTTATATATGCACATGAGGCCAGGAGAGGGAATGAAGTCATTTTTTTTTGCAGATGCGCGCTCAGGAATGGAAGCAAGGAGGGTCATATCATTGCAAGGAAACTAAGATGTATGGGCCTACAATGACATAACTACTGCAGTTTTCGGATGAAACATGCACCACAGGGTACTCTACGAACGATTATAAGATAATAGGCGAGTCCAGGTAGGGTACAAAGGGGGTAAGTAATGTGAATTGAAGTTGTAAGTGAAGTAGTCCCTGTTGACTAGTTAGTATCATAATAGCAGATAATATACCTATCAAAAGGTCTCGCGCTTCCCCAGTTTGGATCCTGGATACGCCTATGATGAAATACAACATGCAAAAAGGAACTATCTACGATCAGTAACTTATTTATAGTGCTGGATAGCAACTTGCCTGTGGTTAATATTTGTTCCTATTTGACCTCCCTTTTTCACCAACCTGGTACCGCCCATGGCAAAAAAATGCTTTATAACTGATTTGTCTAATTTCACAATAACACACCATTTCATTTATAAAAAAAACATCAAAAAATGGTTTTATTGGTACATTTTTGTATTGGTAAAATTTAAAATGGTAAAAATGGTTATATATACTTCACACCATATTGAGTTACCTGCACACGCCTATGATTTTGGAATTTTCTAAAGTCACCACCAGATATCAATCTCCAATTCAATCTCTATCGATCCCCATTGGTTGCGTTAAAATCGGTTGATAAACATGACAGCTGTGTTGGATCACAAATACATCTAAAATTTGTAGTTTTTGCCCCCCTGTTGCCCCCTATCAAAAATTTCGGATTTTGTTTGATAGAAATGTAGAGCGTGTTGAGGGGAATCAATTTATTATTTGGATGGCTGGCATGGCAATCAA